>PVKZ01003835.1:0-110094 GCA_004027375.1 Macroglossus sobrinus
TAGTGAATAACAATTAGGTAAATAAAGTTCATAATGCAGTACTTAGGAGGCAATGAATAAAGGCAATTCTGATTATTCTGCTTTTCAAAAGCATCCAGTGCCATAAATCATGTTGCAAAATAAAATATCTTTGGGTCAGGGATCAAGAAAATGGGAGAAGATGCCTAATTTATAAATACAATTGAGAATACCTTTTAGAAGTAGTATAGACTTACAAGGGTATGATTTTTACGTCTTTATCTTATTACTTGTGGGGTACTGTGTGATTTACTTGATTTCCTGTGATTAATTTCTGCATCTAAACACTGAGATATAAAGATACCTACTTCACTGAAAGTAAAATTATGTAATATAGTAAATGCACCTAACAGTGTCTGACCCCATAAGCTTCCCAAGACTATCACTTTCAAATTTTGAATGGATTGTTAAAGCTGACTGCAAGTGAAGGTGCAAAGCACTGTAAACTGTAATGTCATGCAAGCGCTACTTAATATTATCACAATTTAAAAAAATTGAAATTTTCATAAATTTGTTTTCTTCGAAGAATGGGTAAGGGAGAAAAAAACAACTACCTGTTCTGTCCTTATTTTTATTATTTAAGAAAACATTAAAGCAATAGTAAGACAAGATATATAGTTCAAGCAAAGAAAGCTCTCTTTTCTTTTTCATTTTGCACTTGGGGAATTTTTCTTGATCTTTTTCTTTAAAGGGAGCAGCAAATTCATTTGTGAGAGCCTGAGGTTACAATTATTACAAAGAGAAGAAACTGAACAACTTTGCATACTTTTATAAAACAAAACAATTTAATTAAGCCTACTCAGTGTATCTTCATGTTTTAGCAAAGTTGGAAAGGACAATGACTTCTGTTGTTGAGGGGGGCTTTATAAACATTTATGTCTGTATGAACATGTTACCCTAGTTTCAGCATGTAAATAAGCTCTGACCTAGGGAGTTTTGTCAGTCACACAGACAACAAATCCAGTCCGGAAACCAAATTGTACACTGGAGTAAAAGTGGTCGAAATTCTGATATAAGTGGCCCTATGATCATGAATGCTTTGCCTCTAATGATAACACAGCTGTTCTCTTCTTGAAAACAGTTACCTCACCTTTAGTGAACAATTTGTCTTTTAGATTTAATGCATTAGCCTCTTAAGCGATGCATTTTTTTCTTGTTCTAAAAACTAGTTGGCAGAATTCTGACAGTGAACAGAAACTGTCACATAAGCCCCTGATATTTCTTCAAGTAGATGATCTGTTCAATTTTAGCATTAAAAGTTTAAATAAAAGTGGAAGAAAACTTGTTTTACTATTTCTAGTATATTTTTACATACTCTATATCAGTCATAGATGAAGTGTTATCTACAAGTAAGCTATACTTAACAAAAAATAAAGTTAATATGTATTTTGTGTATCTTTTGTATTAAGGGTATCATACATTTTTTTAGTTCTTTATTCTCAATTTTCTAGTGGGAGAAGACCCATAAATATGAAAATAATATTTTTTTATAGTATGGGCAAATCTTTAAAAATGTTAAAATATGTATGGATGACATTAATTAATTGTAGCTCAATCTCATAGCCAGTTATCCTTAACTTCTCATGGTTTATTTGATATTTACATAGTAATTTCTTAAAGAATATATGACATACAAGTTCTTTTTGAGCATCATAGATTTTGTATTAAGTGACAGTGAGTGCAAAACTTTACTATGCTACTCACAAGTTATATAGCTTTGTTTTTGTCATTGGAAAATAAGGCCCATTATACCATTCTGACTTGGTTGTCATTAGGATGAAATGGACATATGTATGAGGATATATGTAAATATTTTAGCACAGTGACACATAGGAAGTACTTAACAGCCATCCTTCATTTTTACTTTCTTTCATATTGATAATTGTAAAAATAATATCAAAACTAAAAATTGAATTTAAATACCCTACAAATTTTTTTCTGATAATTTAATAAACTACAACATATATCTACTGAGTGTTTGTGTTCCAGGCATTCTTCTAGGTGCTTGAGATAATATTGTGAACAGCACAACAATAAAAGATGACTACCCTCATAGTATTTTCAATCTAGGGGAGAGAAAATATTATATTCTAATTAAATTACTATTCTATATAAACTATTAGAAAGTGTTATACTTTTTGGAGCAATGTAAATGGGATTAGAAGTTCCAGGGCTTGAGGTGGTAGCAGTTTTACAAGTGGTCAGAGTTTGATTCATTGAGATATTTGAGCAAATACTGAATATGTTGAGAGACTTTTTCAAGTAAAGTCTAAGGGAAGAATTTTCTGCCCAGAAGGAATAATTAGGTTCTTACATAAAAACATGACAAGTATGTTCAAAGTGGCTTAAACTAAGGAAGAATATTAGAAAATGACATGGGGAGAGGTGATGTTGATGGTGGCAGGGGAGAAATCTTGATGGGTCTTGTAAAAAGACAATGGCTTACTCAGTAGAACAGCCATGTCAGGCTTTTCCTTAGAGGAGTGAAATGATTTTTACTTGGATTTTAAAGGAATCAGTCTGGCTGCCTTGTTGAGAATAGTATAAATGGGGGGGGGGGGTGATGGTGTTTTGGCCAATATTGGATAGACCAAACCAAGTATGCTCTCAAAGGCTGTTTATTAGCCAGTGGCTGTCCTTGCTAGGAGCAGCCCCAAACAAAAATCATGTCCTGCTTATATACAATTGATTGTTTCTCACGCCAAGCAAGTGGGGCGACACAAGCTAAAATTGGCAGTTAGCGTGCAAGCTCATTGTTACATTGTAACAAATTTCACGATTAACGGGAGGTGGTTAAGGGTTCCGGGAACTAGGCCTTTTTGTTTTAGTTAAACATTACTAAGGTATAGACTTCTTTTGTCTAATTTTCAGGTTTTCTAATTAACTCTTTACTTATCACATTTCAGCAGGCTGTCACAATGGTGCAAGTAGACACCTATTGCAGTAATCCCCAGGAAAGAATAGTGGCTTGGAACAGGATGGAAACAGTGAAGGTGGTGAAAAGTGGTCAGTTTTTTATTAACTTGAAAGTAAAACTAAGATGATTCTCTGATATATTAAAGTGTATAATATGAGAAAAATAAAGATGTCAAAATAACACCAAGATTTTGGGCTTCATTAACTGAAGTAACACTATTAACTGAAATTAGAAAGAATGAAAGTGGGGCAAGTTTGTGGAAGAAATCAGTTTGATATAACTTAAGTTTGAGATGTCTGTTGGACATCTATGTGATGAATTAAGTGGGCAGTTGGATAGAGGGATCTGGAGTTTGAGAGAGAAGTCTGGGCTGGAAATATAAATCCGGTGGTTGTCATCATATTGCTGTTATTTAGAGATGTGAGACTAATATCGCCAAAGGAATGAATGTGTAGATACATATGGGAAGGAAAGTTAGGGTACTCAAACTTTTGAAGATCTGGGGAAAGAGGAGAAACTAGTCAAGAAGACTGAGGAGTTACTTCAAAGATAAGAGGAAAATCTGAGTATGTGGTGTCATGGGAACCAGATGAATAAAGCTAATAAAGCTAACAAAGAGAAAGGAGTGATCCATTGGGTTAAACAATGTTGATAGGATCAAATAAAATGAAAAATAAATTGACCATTGATAAAATAGTTTACTGACTTGCGAGAAGCAATGTAACTGCCCAGGTGAAAAAAAAAAAAAACACCTTTATGCCATTAATGATAGATAACTAAGTGCTGAAATGTCACAATCTTATGGCCCAATGCCCAAATCTGGTCAAAATTTAGCTTTTTCTGTTTGTTTTATAATGTTTTTAATTTAATTTTTATTTTTTATAATCTTTTCTTTCCTTTCAGTTACATTTAACATTCAATATTATATAAGATCTAGGTGTACAGAATAGTGGTTAGACATATCATTTACGACGGGATGCCCAGGTATCATACATAGTTATTACAATATTATTGACTATATTTTCTATACTGTACTTTACATCCCCATGACTATTTCGCAACTACTAATTTCTACTTCTTAATCCCTTCCCCTTTTTCAACCAGTTCCCCAATCCCCCTCCCATATAGCACCCATCAATTTTTTTTCTGTATCCGTGAGTCTATTTCTGTTTTCTTTGTTCATTTATTTTAATGTTTTTTTTTAGATTCCACATACAAGTTAAATTAAGTTAAATTTCACTTAGCATAATACCTTCTAGGTTCATCCATGTTATTGCAAATGATAAGATTACATTATTTTTTATGGCTGACTAATATTCATTTCATTTTATATATGTACCATATCTTCTTTATCCAGTCATGTATTGATGGACACTTAGGTTGCTTCCATATCTTGGCTATTGTAAATAATGCTGCAATAAATATTGGGGTACATATATATTTTCAAGTTAGTGTTTTGGATTTCTTCAGATAAATACCCAGAAGTGGAATTGCTTGGTTATACAGTACTTCAATTTTTAATTTTTTGAGGAACCTCCACACTGTTTTTCATAGTGGCTGCACCATTTGTAATCCCACCAACAATACATGATGGTTCTCTTTTCTTCACAACATCACCGATACCTGTTTGTTGATTTATTGATGATAGCCATTTTGATAGGTGTGAGATGATATCTCATTGTGGTTTTAATTTGCATTTCTCCAATGATTAGTGACCTTAAACATCTTTCCATATGTCTATTTGCCATCTGTATGCCCTCTTGGAAGAAATGTCTATTCAGGTCCTCTGCTCATATTTTCATTAGATTATTTTTATTGTTGTTGTTTTTTGGTGTTTAGTTGTATATTTTTTTTTATAAATTTTGCATATTAATTCCTTATCTTCTTCCATTCAGTAAGTTGTCTTTTTGTTTTGTTGATGGTTTCCTTTGCTGTGCAAAACATTTTTAGTTTGATGTAATCTTATTTATTTATTTTTTTTGTTTTCCTTGCCTGAGGAGATACATCAGAAAAAATAACTAAGAGCAATTTCAGAGAGTTTATTGCCTATGTTTTCTCCTCAGAGTCCTATAGTTTGCGATCTTACATTTATGTCTTTAATTCATTTTTAATTTATTCTTATATGTGGTGTAAGAAAATGGTCTAGTTTCATTTGTACATTTATCTTTCCAGTTTCCCAAAACCATTTATTGAATAGACTGTGCTTACCCCATTGTGTATTCTTGCCTCCTTTGTCATAGATTAATTGACCATATAGATATAGATTTATTTCTGGGTTCTCTCTTCTGTTGCATTAATTTATGTGTCTGTTTTTATGCCAGTACCATCCTGCTTTCATTACTATAGCCTTGTAGTATAGTTTGATATCAGGTAGTATGATGCCTTCAGCAATGCTCTTCTTTCTCAAGATTGCTATGGCTACTTGAGGTCTTTTTGGTCCCATATAAATTTTATGATTATTTGTGTTAGTTCTGTGAACAATGCCATTCTTATTTTGATAGGTATTGCATTGAATCTATAGATTGCTTTGAGTAGTATGGACATTTTAATGATGTTAGTACTTTCTATCTATGAGTACAATATATGCTTATATTTATTTATATCTTCTTCATGTTTTTTCTTCGATGTCTTACACATTTCTGAGTACTGTTCATTTTCCTACTTGGTTAAATTTATTCTTAGGTATCTTGTTTTGATGCAATTGTAAATGGGATTGTTTTCTTAATTTCTCTTTCTGGTAGTTTATTATTGGTGTATAGAAATATAACTAATTTTTGAATATTTCTGCTACTTTATTGAATTCATTTATCAGTTCTAACAGTTTTTTTGGTGGAATCCTTAGGGTCCTCTATATCTAGTATAATGTCAACTGAAAATAATGACAGTTTTGCTTCTTCTTTTCCAATTTGGGTGTTTAAAATTTCTTTTTCTTGTCTGATTGCTATGGCTAGGACTTCTAACAGTATGTTGAATAAATGTGGTGAAAGTGTACATCCTGCTCTTGTTCCTGACTTTAAGGAAAACAATTCTAGTTTTTCCCAATTGAGTGTGATATTAGCCTATAATTTTATTTTATGTGATGTCTTTGGTTTTGGAATCATGGTAATCATGGCCCCATAAAATGAGCTTGGGAGTCTTCCCTCCTCTTGAATTTTTTTGGGATAGTTTGAGAAGGATTAGTGTTATGTTTTCTTTGAGTGGTTAGCAAAATTTACCTGTGAAGTCATTTAGTACAGGACATCTGTTTGTTGAGAAGTTTTTGATTACTGATTTGATTTTATTAGTAGTTATCGATCTGTTCAGATTTTCTGTTTCTTCTTGATTTCATCTTGGAAGATTATATATTTCTAGGAATTTATTAATTTCTTCCAGATTGTCTAATTTGTTGGCATATAGTTGTTAATAATATTTTCTTAATTTTTTTTGTATTTCTCTAGTGTCAATTTTTACTTTTCTTTTTTTTTCTGATTTTATTCAGGTCCTCTCTCTTTTTCTCTTGATGAGTCTGCTTAAAGGTTTATCAATTTTATTTATTTTTTCAAAGAACCTGCTCTTGATTTCATTAATCTTTTGCATTGTTTTTAGATTTTATTTTATTTATTTTCTTTCTGATCTTCCTTATTTTATTATTTCTACTCACTTTAGGCTTTGTTTGATGTTCTTTTTCTCATTCTTTAGGTGTACAATTATATTGTTTATTTGAGATTTTTATTGTTTCTTGAGGTAATCCTGTAGTACTATGAGTTTCCCTCTTAATATCACTTTTGCTGTATCCCATAGTAAATCTATGGGTTGTTGTGATTTGGTTTTTATTTGTCTCAAGGTATCTTTTGATTTCTTTCTTGATTATCATTAAGCCATTCACTGTTTAGTAGCATGATTATTTAGCTGACATATGTTTGTGTGTTTTTCAGTTTTCTTCTTGTAAATTATTTTTTATTTCATACCATTGTCATCAGAGAAGATGCTTGATATGATTTCAATCTTTTTAAATTTATTGAGACTTGTTTTCTGGACTAACATGTGGTCCATCCTCGAAAATGTTCTATGTGTGTCCGAAAAGAATGTGTATTCTGCTTATTTGGGGTAAAATGTGCTAAAAATATCAATTAAATAAATCTAGTCTAATATGTCATTTAAGGCTGCTGTTTCCTTGTTAATTTTCTGTCTGAATGATCCATCCATTGATGTCAATGTGGTGTTATTTTTCCCTATTATTACTGTAATACTATAGATCTCTACTTTTATGTCTACCAACATTTGTTGTATATATTTGGTGCTCCTACATTGGGTGCCTAGATTTTTACAAGGATTATATCCTCTTGTTGGATTAATCCCTTTATCATTATGAAATCTTCTTTGCCTCTTAATATAGCATTTGTTTTAAAGTCTATTTTGTCTGATATAAGTATTGTTACCTCTGCTTTTGTATATTTTTGGTTTCTATTTGCATGAAATATCTTTTTCCATCCCTTTACTTTTAGTCTATTTGAAGTGAGTCTTTTGATCTGAAGTGAGTCTCTTGTAGGCAGTTTATGCATAGTTCTTGTTTTCTTATTTATTTAGCTACCCTATCTCTTTTGATTAGAACATTTACTCCACTTATATTGAGAGTAATTATTAATAGGTATGTAGTTATCACCATTTTATTATTCATATTTTTTTCTTCTTCTTAAATAAGTACCTTTAATGTTTCTTGTATTACTGGCCTGGCGGTGATGAATTCCTTTAGATTTTTCTTGTCCAAGAAGCATTTTATCTCTCCTTCAATTTTAAAGGATAACCTTGCTCGGTAGAGTAGTCTTGGTTGTTAGTCTGCTTTTTCTCACTGAATATTTCCTGCCAATCCCTTCTGGCCTGCAAAGTTTCTGTTGTGAAATCAGCTGAGTCTTATGGAGGCTCCTTTGTAGGTAACTGCTTTTCTCTTGTTGCTTTTAATATTCTCTCTTTGTCTTTTACTTTCAGAATTTCAATTACAATGTGTCTTGGTATGGGCCTCTTTGGATTCATCTTATTTGGGACTCGGTGCTTCCTGGGCTTGTATGTCTATTTTTTTCCCACCAATTTAGGGACGTTTCCAGTTATTATTTCTTTAAATAGGTTTTCTATTTCTTGCTCTTTCTCCTCCTTATGGTACCCCTATAATGCCAATGTTTTTATGCTTGATGTTGTCCCAGAGGTTCCTTAAATTATCCTCCTTTTTATTTTATTTTTCTCCTGTTTCAATTGGATGTTTTCTGCTACTTTGTGTTTCGAATTGTTGGTCCTATCCTCTGCTTCATCTAATGTGTTAATTTCTTGTAATGTATTCTACATTTTTGATTTTTGTGTTTTACATTTCTGACAGTTATTTTTTTAATGGTTTCTATGTCTTCTTTTATGCTCACTATTTCTTTGTTGAAATTTTCACTGAGTTCATCTATTCTTCCTCTAAGTTTATTCAGCATCCTTATAACCAGTATTTTGAACTCTGTACCTGGTAGATTGCTTGTCTTCATTTTGTTTAGTTCTTTTTCTGGATTTTCTCTTTTTCTTTCATTTGAGATGTGGCTTTTTTTGTTTTGTTTTGTTTTGTTTTTGGTCTCATTTTGGCTGCCTCTCTGTTTGTTTCAATGTGTTAGGTAGATCTGCTATGTCTTCTAGTCTTCATAGGTTAGTTTTATGTAGTCAGTGTCCTGTGGGGCCCAGTGGTGCAGTCTCCCTGATCACCTGAGCTGCATGCTCCAGGAGTGTCTCTTGTGTTGGTTATGTATGACCTTATGTTTTAGTTGAGTCTTAATTGCTTTGGCATGTCAGTGGGTGAGGTTGCCTCTGAGATTGACTGGCTGTGTGGATTGGCCACAACTATAGTGTACAAGCTGTTTTTCGTGGTTTGATCCCACAGAGTGGGATTTACCACAGTGGGGCTCTGTTGCCTGCTGAGACCACCCTTTGGATGTGCCATTTGTGGCATTAAACTGGTATTGCTCTGTTGTAGGCTGAAGACAGCCACCAGATGTGTTGGCTTTGTAGCCTCTTTGGAGGAGCTGCAGTGCAAGGCTAAGCTCAAACACTGCCTGTGCCCAGACTGGGGCCATGTGGTAGGAGCTACACAGTGATCTGCAGTTGATTGCTACCATTCGGGGTGTGTGAAGAAGGCCGTGCTAAGAACTGAGGGACACTGTCACCAGTACCAGGCCTGGGGTTGCTCAGCCAGAGGCACAGTGCACATTGAGGCCAATCACTACTTGCTGGCTATTTGTATGATACAGCCATTGAAAGAGCCTCAGGAGGTGCTCCAGTTAAGTAAGTTGGGGTCTCAAGGAATCACCAGGGTGGAGCTGGTGGTGTTCACCAGGTTAATGCAGATTTCTATTTGGCACTAGTGCTTGGTCTGTGGCTGCTCAACAAGAGTCACAGGGCACACTGACTCCAGTCACTGCCTGCTTAAGTCCTGTGGACCTCTGAGAGCTTTTAAGAAATGCTGGAGCTCAGGCTGAAGCTGGCTCCTTGTTGCTGAAAGAGCCTCTAGAGGTGTGAAAAGTAGGTGGGGCAGGATCTCAGGTTGTCATCAGGTTGGAGACAGCTGTGTTCACCAGGTTAATACAGATTCAGATTTTGTACTCACCTCCAGGTTACATTGCGGGTGGACTTAACACAGGAACATTGGCAGCTGTCTCTTCAGCCCTTACCCTATAGCCACACAATTCAGTTTTTCTTCATATATCTCTGGCACCTTTTAAGCTGTTGTTCTTTCACTGGAGCTTTAGGTGAGAGTTTGTGAACAACTGAATCTGTGTATGGGCTCTTTAAGAGGAGCACCTGGTATTTCAGCTGTTCTCCATCTCTCTGATTTTCACAGCCAGAAGTTGTAGAAACTTTTCTTTCTGGCACTGGAACTCTTAGCTGGGGAGCTGGTGTGAGACTAGAACCCCTTGGTCCTCAGTAGAAACCGTTTCAGCTGAGATATCCCTGCAGATTCTTAGCTTCCACATATGGGTGTGGGGCCAGCCAATTTTGAGTCTCTACACCTCTACTGTCTTGACATGGCTACTTCTTTATATCTTTATTATAGGAGTTCTATTCAACTGATCTTTAGATGGTTCTCCAGGCTGAGTGTTTCATAATTTGGTTGTAATTATGATGTAGTCATGAGAGAAGGCAAGCACAGCATTTACTTACTCAGCCATCTTGATCAAGATGGGCTTTGACAAGTGATGTTACAAAAGAAGAATTGAATATTTATTCTATTGACCATACACCCTGTATATCATATTTTTTTCATATTTAGGACTCTTTATATACTTATGATTTTTGCTTGGCTCTTGGAGGCTTTTGAATTTGTGCCCTCTGGATATTACATGTTTTTTTTTTTTTGCTTTGACACAGAGAAAATAATCAAATGTAATTTTAAAAGCACAGTTATTTTCATTCATATGCATACATATTCATACATATATATTTCTATTCACATATTTTTTGAAATTTTTAAGATGTCATATTGCTGTTTTATTATAAAATTTGCTATTCTTTCTATTATGCTAACCACTTGACCAACTAACCTATTCATTAATCACCTGGCATATATGATACATACTATATTTATGCAAGCAAAACATGTAAATTACAGTCATTTTTGAAACCAGGAAATGCACTTAAATTGTATGCTTAAATGCATCAGAATTGCATATATGGTGCTTTTTTTTAAAATCACATAGTTTTTAAGATCATATTTATATTTCCTCAGTGATAATTTATGAGCAAGTTAGTGGGGAAAAGCATTTTAAATGTTCCACTTTGGTTTTGAGATAACCACCTGTATTCAATTCATTATTTTTATTATCTATTAGAATTCCTTTTTTGTCCAGATATTATTGGATCTTTAGAATCAATATTTCCTTATTTATGTTTTCCTCACTCCAAGTCTAAGTATACTCCATGACTACAATCTTTCTTGCTATACTATGGTTGCAGATAACATGTCCAGTTACATATAGATTATTGGAGCAAAAGGAATAATTGTATAAAGTTATAGTTGAATTGCTATTGAATATCACTAATTATATAGTCAACGGCCATGTCACCCTGAACATCCCCAATCTCATCTGATCTCAGAAGCTAAGCAGGGTTAGGCCTGGTTAGTACTTGGATGGGAGACAGCTTAGGAAGATCAGATACTATAGGTATTAATATATATATAGCCATTTTAGGTATTAATATATATATATTAATATAGCCATTTTAGCCTCTGTCACTACTATAACATATTTTTTATTTGTCTGTTTGTTTGTTTGTTTCATTGTTGTTGTTGTTAGGTGCTTAATCTAGTCATTGTCCACCTTACAAAAAAGATAATATCAAAAATAAACCAACCTTTTACTAAGGCTAGGAAATTTTCTGTACTGTTATGACCAAACTATAGTATCAATATGTTTAAAAAGTGGCATTGATTTATATACCTGTAAGTATGTATGCATAATTTTTTTTCACTGGCAGAGCACAAGAAGCAGTTTTCTCTCTTACTTTCTCCTTACCCATTACTGGATGCAGTTAGTGAGCATGTGGAATTTTTAGTGTGTATCCTAATGATTCAAGAATAGCTGAAACAGTTATATTCACCACTCAAATAGATGTAATTCACTGTTTTTTTTCATTTTTCTATTTTATAATTCAAAATGTTATCATCCTTTCTCCTGCATATGGTATTTTAAAAAGCTGACATTTCTAAACCAAATTTTATCTTAAGTGTTACTTAGCCAAGATACTTGTTTATTTATTTTTCCTTTAACTTAATGCTGAGGGTGACGGGGTCCAGCTTCACATGTGCATTGTTTACCAGGCCTTTGAAAGCATTTGGATTTGTAATCTTTGTCTAGACTACTGTAACCCAACCTCCTAATTAGTATTTCTCTCTTTATTCCTTCAGTCTTCCATATCAAGTAACTTCTAATCCCTTCTCACAGATATAACATTCTATAAAAACCCTTCTGATCATATTATTCTTCTTTATAAATCTTTGTTATGACTTCTCTGTTGAATGCAGAATAATATCCAGACTTTTTTAGTATGGTAAATGAGAAATTTCATTATCTGAGAAATTTCATTATAATCTACTTTTTAGTCACTTAAACTTTTTCTTAACCTTCTTCCTCTACAACATGCGCCGAGAGCTCTAACAGAGCAGATTAAACCTAGTCCCTATAGCCTGAGTGTTTCTTCATGTTCCCTTCCTTTTACCTGTGCTTTTCTCTACCTATATTCCCTTTGACTTCCTCCTCCAACTGGAAGGTTTCCATTCTCCTACTAAGCCCTAAATCATGTGACAATTCCCCTGTGAAGAGTTTCCTGAGTCTCCTTGGCAGCTGATAACTTTTTCCAGGCTACCAATCAAACTTTGCACATAGCTTTATTGTTAACACCAATCAGAATGTGATTTAACAGTTATGTCTCTGCTTCATTTGCTACACACGATGCTCTCTCAATAATCAAGGTTTGGATTTAATTCATTTTTGCATCACCAGCACCCAGAAGTATGTGGCACATAATAGATGCACAAGGGATGTTTCTTGAATAAGTTAAATAGTGACCTCCCTACTTACCTGCTTATATTTTGTGAGCGGCTGTTATCCCACTGTTTGTCTGCTTGGTCCTTACTCTCTTCCTCGCAGTACCCCACCAAACTTCTTTATGACATTGTGCTTGTTCATCTCACACCCATGACCTCTGATTTGGGAGATGGCGATAAAGGTAGGATCCTCTGTGATTGATTATATGTAGATATTGCAGTTTGGTTTGGCTCCAGCATCAGTGACAGAAGCTGCCACCTTTTTTTTTCAGTTTCTAGGACTTCTTCTAATGTCTTAGGGCATACTATAATTCTAGAGATATCTCTGATGATTTGAGGATTATGATATGTATAATTCAGTACTTCATGTCTGCATTTATTATAATACAAACCTTCCATAAAGGACAGTTTTGTTGGTTTAAAATTTAACAGCAAATCAAAGATATAAAGTTTCTGTATATGTAAGTGCATTATTATGAAAATATTTTAACAGTATTCAGATAACATTTAGTTTGAAAACACAGTGTACTAATGATATCTTGTTTATATGTCTGTAACAAACACAAACAGGGTATCTGTTATGAATAAATAACCATAATAAAACCAGTAAGTTTATTCTTGAGAGTAAGATTACAGAAATTCTAAAACCATGAATCTACTATTTGGTGAGATATGTAATATGAATCTGGCAAACTTAGTCTTCTAGCATTTAAATAAATGTGTAATAATTTGTACTGCTTAGAAGCATTAAGGCACCTTAACACTTTTGCTAATATGTCAGTGCAAGACAAGAAGAATGACAGGCTGGGTTTGTTTTTTAATGTTGTCTTCTTTGATGTATTTCCATTTCTCCTTCCCACTGAACACAGTCATATTATACTTCTTTTTGTTTACTGTGAAAATAAAGCATGTAATTTTACAGATAAGAAAACAGAAACTTAGGGAATCTAAATGACTTGCTCAAACACATACGACTAGTTAATAATAGGGCTAGAACTACAATCCAAGTCTCTTTACTCCCATATTAGGGATCTTTACTCTATTCTATGCTGTTCCCCTTCATTTAACTTTTTCCCAGAATGTATGCAGTTTTGTTTACTAAACAGAAAAGATGCTGTATTTCTCTATAAAGTGATGACCAAATTATGTGGAACTACAGTCATCATAGTTGTTCTTACAAATAATTGAAATACAAACTACTATAAATTCCTTATCTTTACAGAAAATGGAAGTGTGACAAAATGATAATTACTGAGTAACAAAATAGTCATATAACAACCAATCTAATTGTTGCATGTTCTATCTAAAGGCAAACTTTTTTTAAAGCAATGAATTAAAACAATTTTTCAAATTCTGACTCATTAAACAAGAACTGAAGTTCTCATTTGTTAGTTGTTTGAGGAATACATCAGAAATTGAGGAGGCACTAAGGAGATTGCCAAATGGTATATTTTATCCTGAATTGCCCTAGTTTAAAATTAGCAAGAATATACTTGGTTTCTGAGTTCTAAGAAGTAAAGACAGATGTGGCTCTTTACCCTAAATTTAGGAAAAAAATAAAATTAAATTCAAGCAAGAAATGGAGTAGAAATTTTAACATTTTAAAAGCTGACAGTCTAACTTCAACCAAAAGTATTTATCATTTAAAAATAGTCTGGAATCCTAAAGTTAGGCTGTTATTTCTTTCTGAACTACTTCACCAATGACATGCAACATTTCTTTCAAAGCTGAGTCAAGCTGACACAAAGCAAGAATGTTTTCTTGACCAATCACACCCCATTTGAATGTTTTCTCAACAAGACCCAAGCTTTCTTCTAGCTCTTTATATATTTCAATGGATATCTTAGGAAAGCAATTTTAACAAATGGCAATTAGAAAAAGCTAGGGATTTTATAAAGTGTTTTGTATTGCCTTGATGACAGATACACATAAAAATGATAAAATTCCATTATTACTTATTTTATGTTAAAAAAGAAAGGAAATGAAGAACAGTTGAAATTAGTTAAGTTTTTTATTTAGTAAATACCATTGAGTGCCCACTAGTTTTGAAATTATGTGTTATTCTCTGGATATATATAGTGGGCAAGATTTCTTCTATGTCTTCAAGAACCTCACAATATAGCAAAAATCTTACGATTGGTAAATGTTTGACAGTGGACTCTCCAGTGATATAACCTACATATTATTATTATTTTTTTATTTATTATACCTCCCTTCCCAAACTCTGAATGAAGAATTAAATAAGGAAAAAATGAAGAACCAAGTTCCATAAAATCAATCACTATCTCAGCTAATTTTCTTAATCCAATAGAAACTCTACTTATACTTATAAAAATCAAATATTCAACAGAGATTTATAGTTGTGGTGTCTCAAGTCATCTGGAAATCTCCAAAGACACAAGATCCAATAAAAACCTTAAGTCCTTTACTGACTGCTATTGCTGCACAAAAATGAAGAATTAATTATAAAAAAATTTGTAACTATAGATTTTATTTCTTGATCTACCACTTAATCATTTATAGTATCAATAAAGCCAATTTAACAAAATAAAGAATACATATGCATGAAAAAGATAGATACTATATGTTGCAAACTGTAGACAAAAACTATCATAAAAATTTCTCATAATATATTTATAGAAAATATTTAAATAAATATGTACACTGTGTTCTTTTTGCTCTATTAATATTTAAAGTTACGTTTAAAGTCTAATTTTGTTGAATATTGAAAATGATTACAATTTATGACTGTATAATTCATGTGGAAATTGATTTTTGTTTTGGATCTACAAGTATACATCTACACTTCTATATATCAGTGATTCTCTTTAATCTTGGGACTGTTACAGTATTATTTTTAAATCTAAAGTAAGGTAAAATCTATGTGACATGATAGTCTTAATTTTTACTATATTAGCTTATTAAAAGTCTTTTATTAGTAAAAAGATATTTGGAAACATGGCAAAGTGAGAGATGACCCTATATCTCTCCCCCTAAAACAACAATAGCTGAACATCTAAAATTCAGCGAAAAACACCCAAACTGCACACCAGCACATCAAAGCTTGGGATCATCTCATGAGAGCTACCACAAGTCAGAACCCCCCATGTCAGGTGGTAAACTGGGATCCAAGAGACTTAGATGCCACTTACTGGAAACCAAAAGAAAAAATGCTTTCCTTGCAACAGGCTAAAGAAAGCCCTTTATGCAATAAATTTTATTCTAGAAAAAAAGCAGAATACAGTTCCATTAATACTCATAGAAAGAAACAACCAAGTTGACAAAGCATCTCATAAAGAAAGAAAAAAATCTCCAGAAAATGAGCTTATAGACATATAAATATGCGACCTTAATGACAAAGAATTCAGGATGGTATTTCTGAAAAAACTCAGTGAGTTCTGAAACGAGTCATATCAACAATTTCAGGAACTGAAGAAGCAAATAGATAAGCAGAGTGAGGAGATCGATACCCTAAAAAAGGAACAGAATAGATCTTCTGGAGATTAAAAAAAAAACACTGCAAGAGTTGAAAAATGAAATAGCAAGCTTGAGAAATAGAGTCGACCAAATAGAGGAAAGGATCAATGATATTGAAGACAGAAATCTAAAAATAAACTAGAAGAAAGAAGAGAGAAACTGAAGAATGAAAAATAATGAAAGAGAAATTCAAGAACTAGCTGATAATATCAGAGAATAAACATAAGAATAATGAGCATTATCAAAGGTGAGAAAAAGGAAAAGGGATTAGAAAGCATTTTCAAACAAATAATTGATGAGCATTTCCCAAATCTAAGGAATGAGCTGGAACTTGGAATTCAAAAAGGCAACAGAACACCCAAATATCTCAACCCAAAATGGCATTCTCCAAGACACGTTGTATTAAAATTATAAAAAATCAATGGGGAAGACAGAATTCTTAGGGTAGCCAGAGAGAAGAAAATGGTAAATTACAAAGAAAAACCCATTAGATTATCCCCAGACTTCTCAGTGCAAACCTTATAACCAGAAAGAAATAGAATTAAATATTTGAACTATTAAGTGAAAGGAACTACCAACCTAGAATAATGTATCCAGCTAAGCTCTCCTTTAGATATGATAGAGAAATTACAGCCTTTCCAGACATACAAAAATTGAGGGAATTCTCCACTGAGACCTGCATTATAGGAAATACTGAAAGGGGTCAGATCACCTAAATTTTTTTTAAAATTATAATTAGTAGTAAAGTGACTATCAGGCAAATAGAAGCAGAATAGTGCAACCCTTACTAAGAACAGGACATTATAAGCTTCAGAAATAACAGAATTGCTATAGCAAGATAGTAATGAACATTCAACATACATAGAGACAAATTGAGATAACAATGACTGAAAAGGGGAGCATTCAAAGATGCAAATTCGCAAAGGGGAATAGAGTTAAGGCACATGAGGAAGAAAATTGGCAACTGTATATATATATATATATATATATATATATATATATATATATATATAACTATCCTTTACATATTTGTAATGGTAACCACATGCCAAACATTCAGAACCAAAGTAAATAACATAAACATAGAAAGACCAGAGGGAAAACCCACAAAAGCCAACCAAAACAAAGAAATCAGAAACCAAAGGACAAGAAAGCAATGGAAACACCAAGCTACCAGAAAGCAAAAGTAAAATGGCTATAAGAAGACCTCATATTTCAATAATCACCCTCAAAATAAATGGACTGAACTCACTTATAAAAAGGCACAGAGTTGCAGAATAGATCAAAAAACAAATCTCAACCATATGTTGCCTCCAGAAGACACATCTCAGTTCCACAGAAAAATATTGACTCAAAGTGAAAGGGTGGAAAATGACATTTTAAGCAAATGCCATTCAGAGAAAGGCGAGAGTGCCAATACTAATATTGGATGAAATCGACTTCAAAATTAAAGTGTAAAGAAAGACACAGAGGGACACTTCATAATGATAAAGGGAATCATTCACCAAGAAGACACAACACTTCTTAATATCTATGCTCCCAATCAGAGCCCTGATATATGTAAAGCAATTACTAACAGAACTAAAGGGAGAAACAGACCAAAACACTATCATAGTAGGGGGCCTAAATATCCCACTGTTGGATATGGACAATTGTTCAAACAGAAAATCAATAAGGAAATAACATCCTTAAATAAAACATTAGACCAAATGGACCAAATTGACATTTACTGAGACTTCCATTCCAAAACATTTGCTTATACATTCTTTTCTATTGCACATGGAACATTCTCAAGAATTGACCACATGCTGGGACATAGATGTGGCCTCAACAAATATAAGACAGTTTAAATCATACTACTGAAGAATAACTGGGTCAGAGAAGAAATACAAAGAGAGATCAAAAGATATATAGAAATGAATGATAATTATAGTATAACATATCAAAACTTTTGGGACACAACAAAAGTAGACATAAGAGGAAAGTTCATATCATTACAGGCCTATCTCCAAAAACAAGAATGACAACCTAATGCTTCATCTTAAAAAAAAAAAAACTAGAAAAAGAAAAACAAATAAGACCTAAAGTCAGCAGAAGGAAAGAATAAACAAAATATGAGCAGAAATAAATGAAATTGAAAACAAAAATAATAGAAAAAATAAATACAACAAAGAGCTGGTTTTTTGAGAAGGTTAATAAAATTGACAAACCCCTGCTTAGACTTGTTAAAGAAAAAAGAGAAAAGACACAAATAAACAAAATCAGAAATGAAAGAGGGGAAATTATGACCTATCTCAGAAATACAAAGGGTCATACAAGAATACTATGAAAAAGTGTATAACACCAAATTTAATAACCTAGAAGAAATGAACCAGTACTTAGAAAAATACAACCTTCCTAAAATGAATCAAGAATTAGAAAATCTAAATAGACCAATCAGCAGTATGGAAATTGAAACAATCATCAAAAAACCACCAAAAAGTAAAAGCCAGACCCAGATGGCTTCACCAGTGAATTCTACCAAACATTCAAAGAAGATTAATATCTATTTTACTCAAACTCTTTCAAAAAATCAAAGAGGAGTCAACACTTACCAACTCATTTTATGAGGCCAGTATTACTCTGATACCATAACCTGGTAAATATAACATGAAAAAAGAAATCTACAGACCAATATCTCTCATGAATATAGATGCAAAAATCCTAAATAAAATACTAGCAAACCGAATACAGCAACATATTAAAAAGATTATACATCATGATCAATTGGACTTCACCCTAGTGGCACAAGGATGGTTCAACATATGCAAATTGAATAATGTGATACACCACATAAACAAATTAAAAAGTTAGAATCTTATGATCATATCAATAGATGCAGAAAAAGCTTTTGACAAGGTACAGCATCCATTTATGATCAAAGCACTTAACAAAATGTATATAAAAGGAAGTATCTTAACTATAATAAAGGCCATATATGACAAACCCTCAACCAACATTATACTTAATGATGAAAACCTAAAAATTTTTCAAGATAAGGAACAAGGCAAGGCTGTTCACTATTGCCACTGTTATTCCATATAACATTGGAGGTCCTAGAGAGTACAATCAGACAAGAGTAAGTTATCAAAGGCATCTAAATAAGAAATGAAGAATTCAAACTGTCCCTATTTGCAGATGACATGATTTTCTGTATAGAAAACCTTAAAGCCTCCACAAAAGCACTACTAGAAATCATAAGCAAATACAGTCTCAGGTTACAAAATCAATGTTCAAAAATCCATAGCTTTCCTCTTCTCTAATAATAAAGTATCAGAAAAAGAAATGGAAAAAAATAATTCCTTTTGCAACTGAAATAAAGAAATAAAATACCTAGGAATCAATTTAATAAAACATATGAAAGACCTATATAATGAAAATTATAAGACCCTATTAAAAAATCGAAGAAGATACAAAAAATGGAAAAAATATTTTGTGTTCTTGGATTGGAATAATCAACATACTTAAAAGGACCATATTACTTAAAGCATTATCCAGATTTAACGAAATCTCCTTCAATATCTCATCAGCATTTTTTTAAAGAAATAGAACAAAAAATCATCAGATTTGTATGAAAGCTCAGAAGACCTTGAATTGCCAAAGCCATCCTGAAAAGAAAAGAACAAGGCTGAAGGCATCACCCTGCCCGACTTCGAAATGGCATGATATTGGCAGCAAAACAGACATACAAACCAGTGGAACAGAATTGAGAGTCCAGAAGTAAACCCATATTGATATGAGAAAATAATTTTTTGAGAAAAATGCTGAAAACATACAGTGGAGAAAGAATATCCCCTTCAATAAATGGTGCTGGGAAAACTGGAAAGCCTCCTGCAAAAACATGAAACTAGACTGTTGTCTATCACCACATACCAAAATCAACTCAAAATGAATTTAAGACTTAAATATAAGACCTGAAACAATAAAATGCATAGAAGAAAACATAGAAACTAAACTCAAGGACCTTGAACTTTAAGCAGATTTTGTGAATTTGACCTCAAAAACAAAGGAAGTAAAAACTAAAATAAATTAATGGGACTACATCAAACTAAAAAGCTTCTACTCAGCAAAGAAATCATCAACAAGGTAAAGAGACAACCATTTCAATGGAAAAATATATTTGCAAGCAACACCTCCTATAAGGGTGTTTTTTTGATAATGTTTTATTCTTTGCTTATGTTTTGAAATTTATTTTATTATTTCTTTAATTGATTTAAAGATGCTTCTTTTCATCTATCTAATGATTCTCAAAAGTTCTTGGGGGTAACCACAGGACTATTTGTGTTGCTACTGATTCTTTTCTATGATACATTTTTAACTTGGAGATAGTCTTCAAAGACCATTTATCTGTAGGAATCCTATTCTGCCTGGATTGAATGTGCTTCCTTCTAGAAAAGTTTCGAGCTTGCTACTGCCAGACAGCCCAAAAGTATTATCTGCTGGGGATCACTGTTTTCTTCAAGTTTTTAATTTGAGCATTCCTTGACCATATGAATAGTATAAATTTAGACCACAACTTTTTAAAATACAGGTCTGTGTTTATAAATTCTCAGGAGAGACTTCTTTCCCCACCCAGAGCCCAGACTAAGATCCTGGAATCTCACAGTTCTGATGAATATTTATTTTAAAATATGACTTATGCATAGTTCTTTAAAGGTCTTGCCTTTATTCAGTGATCTCTTTTAAACTTTCCACTTCACATGAACCTGAAACCAAGCCTCATGCCTCTTTCATACAATTGAATCATAAGCATTTTGATTTGAGGACCTATAAATTTCTCGTTCATCAACACCATCACTAGGCAGCCCCTTTTTTGTACACTGAAGATTGCTTTTATTTTCTTGTGCTCTGAGTTTTACACTTAAATGGGTTGTTATATTTTATCATGCAATTCTATGAGTTTTGTAACAGGAGATTTTGAGATTTTTTATTCTGCCATTTAAGTCTACTTGGTTTATGCACTCTTAAGTTTCATTAGTGATATATAGAGAAAAAAGTACTCAAAATCTATTTTTCTCTTGTAGTGTTCACTTTCTTCAAAGAATATTCCCATATTCTAACAGAAACTTGAGTATTTCTCTTCAATTTCAGTTTGTTTTCTTTACATCTGGGCCTAATTTTTAAATATATGCTTCTTGTCTTCTTTCTTATGTTCTAAGTCACATAGTTATTTCAGAAGGAAAGGGTACTCTATAAAAAAAAGTCATATCTAACCAGAAATCTATTTTATGGAAAATTTTAAATGAATTCAGAATAAAAATAAGAAAAATGCTAAGTTCAATGCTAGTATGGAAAATTATTTTTTTAAACACATCTTTTTTAAGAGCTTGAAATGTCTGCTGGAAAAGCATAATTATTTTATGAAACAGTTTCATGAAGCACAAATGATTTTTAGCCTCCTACAGGGATATACCCAACCACAGTGAGGATAGCAGGTGCCTCTTCTCCCACTTTCTTATCTGGCTGCATTCCTTAGGAATCTATTTATTTTGGTGATTAGCTTAAATAAGCTTATTTCAGCATAGTTAACTTCATCCCCTTCTTGAAAGTAGATTTTATAAGATGAGGTAAGGAAAACGTAGATCAATCCATCTAAAAATGCTGACAGCTCCAACTGCCAATTTTTTCTTGAGTGTCATTTTTAATTATTCCCTCCAAAAAAAATTTAAAAATTCAAATTACTTTAGGGAAATAAAGTTAATATAATTTAAGTTAATTCAATCATAAATTTGCCAACTTTATGTTAAATTATGTGTGAATCAACCATTTTACAACACATTCTCTATGTATGTCATTGATTCTATGTCAATGTCAGTATGCAGCAACTGATCATATGTGTGCATTAATTTTGTGTTGCTGCCATAACAAATTATCATAAATTCAGTGGATTAAAGCAAAACAAATATATCTTACAATTCTGAAGATTAGAAGCTCAACGCATATCTCAATGAGCTAAAATCATGGTGGGAATAGGGCCATATTCCTTTTCTCTTCTCCTCATCTTTCTTTTTCTTTCCTTTCTTTTTCTTTTCCTTATTTCCCTTCCTCTTTGCTTCTATTTTCCCTTCCTCTCTTTTTCCCATATCTGACCTACTCCCTTTCTCATACTAAACTCATTCAAAACCTGCTACTTCAAAATAGTTAATTAATATGTCTTAAAATATAATAGTGACATATGGTATTAATGTATTTTCTCTTTATTTGGTTACTGAGGGATATACTCTCTGAACCTTTCTTTTCTCTAAAACCTTGCTGACGATTTACTCCTTTCTCATACAAATAATCATATCTTAATTATAGAAATCAATTTATATATAGTAGTCACATTAACTGTGATAATTATAATATGTATCACCTGGCCCCATATTTGTTTTAATAGAAAGAATTGATAATTTTCAAGTGAGCAAAAGTATAAAGCTGATTATGTGTTCAAGTGATCACAGATTAGGCAGCATTTGATTAAATAAATTGTTTGGAGATTTTGCAATTACTTTTGATTTGCAAAATAGAAGGTATTTATTGCAAATCTACCTTTGCAGCTCTGTTGTCATTTTTTGAAGGAATCCACATGTTATAGAACTTCCATGTACTTCCTAGTATCTCTTTGTCAAATATTAGAGAATAAAGATGTAAAATGTATAACATTTGTTTCAGTAAAATGGTCAGTGTAACTTAATTTTTCACTAATTTCTTTATCAAATTAAGACATTTGCTATTGTCTTGTAAACCACTTTAAGATGGGGGATTAGTACTGAAGGTATAAGAGGATTTCATTAGGAAATTTAATGCTGAACATCTTGGGTTATAGAAACATTGATATGTTGTTTTCTTTTAAGTCCTGTCACCTTGAATTTTTTTACAATTTATAAATGTGCTTTATATTGTTCTTCCACATCTTGAATAATTTTAAAATGTCTTTTCACTTATTTTAACTAGTAAGTTATAGTTTTAATCAATTTTTATGAACTGTAGGGATGCTATTCTGCTTTTTTCTCTTATAATAACTTTGTATGAGATTTACCTCAATACTATTTGATTATTCACTTTTGTGTATAATTATTAGATTAATTAACCTTTTAGATAGAGGTAGTATATAAGGTAGCTCATTGGAGAAACCTTCACAAAAGTATCTAATTTCATAGTGATCTCTTTTCTGTTGTGTTAAAAAAAATAGTGGATTGCTTTCTGAGGTATCGTGGTATACTTCTACCTCCCAACCCCCACCACCTACACACATACTTTATCTGGACCTTCTCTTTCCATTATCACTATTTTCCCTGTCCTGTTCAATTTTGATTTCACACCCAGAAGTTTTGTCTTGGTATAGGGCCTTGTCCTGGGAGGGAACCCTGACTGAACATTCTCTTAAGTTTATCAAGCTAAGCTACTGTAGTCCTTTCAGTCATAAATTCTGGCATCTTGCACTCACTCACTTTTGGAGTAAGCTAAATCTTTCTCAATGTCAGCTATTCTCTCAACTTTGCTCACTGTGCTTTTCAGTGAACATTTTTTTCTGTTTAGGGGTTTTCCTATTCTCAGGCCTATCAGCCTGCTTCTATCTGCTTCTTCCCACACAGAAGTTGATAATATACTGGTCTTGTAGATGTTGATTTTTCCTCAAACATCTGTATTTTGAGAATCATAGAAATACCTTGTTACCTAGTTCAGTTGTAAATATTGTCCCAGTTTTTTGTTTGTTCATTTGTTTGTTTTTTTGTTTGTTTGTTTGTTTTACAATCTAGTTGCTCTGTTTATTTTTCTATGGGGATTCTGGAAGTTTTAAAAACTGCCACCATCACAATCTTTCCAGCATCATCTGCTATTATACTTAGTTTGTGCTCCCAGGTTGAGAAAGATTATCTTATCATGACCTCACAATATCCCTATAGGGTGAATATTATTATTATTAGATGAGAAACCAAAACTTAGTGATTTAAGCAACACAGCCCAAGGACTCATCTCAGGTTTGGTAAACATTAAATCTACACTTTTAACTTCATAAAGGCTGCTTCTCTACCGGTGTAAATAAGGATCTAGTATGGGGTAGAGCTTGGGAGCAATAACCTATGTATTTTCATTAATTAATTTATGTAAGCATCAATCATATAATAAACATGTGTTATATGCTAGGTATTGGGCTGGGCCTTAGCAATACAAAAGTGAATAATAGTGGTGGAGTTCCTGTTATTGAGAAGCAAAGGAAGTCATTAAATCAGAAGATGTAATTGGCCACATAAAAGTTGTATCAATGTTCATTTGCAGGAATAATTAGACATTTTGCAAACTAGTTTAGATCAAAGATGAACATACTAAGAACAGCAAAGTGAAATTTGTTGATGTTTAAAGTCTTTTCAGATTAACAAGTTTGCCAAGTCTGTGTTCTTATTAATTAGTTTTAAATGTGATATGTTAACGGTAGACTGGTTTGTATTTTATAAAAAAGTAATTGTGAACATGTATTACCTAGCACTTTTAGAACTCAAAGAATTTGGAACAGCATATATTTTATTAACATTTTCTTCACCTATAAGGGCTGTGATCTATTTCAAACATCAGAAAAAAAGTTGCTATGACTACCACTGTTTTGAATTATCCTTTGACAGATGGGAAGCTGCAGGCTAAATGGATAGCATACATATATTTTTTTTAAAAACTTTATGCTATGAATTCTGCTAAAATTTGATTAGAATCTTTATTTTTCTATCTTCTTCTTTAGAAAAAGAGGTGGAAGGGGGATGCCAGTATGATAAAGTTGTGTTCCTGTGAAGCAATAAATGTAGAGCTGATTTCCTCAGGATCTGAAAATCTGCAGGAAGAATGACAAAATTGCTTAACAAGTGAGATTTCAGGGAATTTTAAAGGGACCTGTTTGGATCTTTTTCTCTTTCTCTTACCTGTAGGAGTAATGCTTCTTTCTGGTAATTAGTCTGACTTTATTTACACTTATATTTATTATTAATGTCAAGAATAAATTTTTCTGTTACTGTGCTTAATCAGTGTAAACTGATCCTCTACAACATTTTGCCAATTATTATCAAGTTTTTTTCTTTAGTTTTTATTAGTGAAGCTGGTTGAAGATGAATATAGTATTCTATGTATATAATAACCTCCTCTTTATTTGAAGATTTTTTATTTAGAATATATGTTTACCTATTCTTTTACTAATAGAGATTTGCTTCAAAATATCAACACTTATTAAGCAAAGAAAAAAAAATGAACCAAAGCTGTTGAAATCCCCAGAGTACATTGTAAGTTTATATGAGGCAAAGTAAAATTACAAATAGATGAGCTTTTTAAATACTATAAATTAAACAAATGTCTACTAGAGGAAATGTAAGAGAGAAAACTTTTGCATAAAAGACTATGAGATCTATATTTATACCTTAGGTATATTTTGATATAAAAGATGATGTTTTATCTACTTGTCTAATTTTAACATGCTTAGATTATGAGCAAAAACACTGTATTAATATGCCTTATGACTGTTCAGTTAAACCTATATCTTAGTGTTCCCAGAACATTCTGCACAAAATAACCAGCTTTCCCCATACTTCTTTCTCAGGATTACCTAAGCAAAGAACTAACAGTCAACATAAAGCAATGGAACACTCTGTGTGTGCGTGTGATTATTGAGTTTATCATATACATCCAAAACATTGATTATTATATCATATGCCATTAAAATAGCTAAAAGTTAGAACATACCAAATGTCCATCAACTGATGAGTGGATAAGCAAAATGTGGTTTGTCCACAATGGAATATTATTCATCCATAAAAAAAATGAAGTACTTATACATGCTACAACGTGGATGAATCATGAAAACATTATGCCAAGTTAAAGAAGTCAGTCATAAGAGCCCCATACTTTATTATTCCATTTATATGATATATCCAGAATAGTCAAATCCACAGTGGCTTGGGGAAGGATGGAATGGGGAATGACAGCTTACTAGATAAAAGGTTTTCCATTTGGAGTGGGGAAAAAGTTCTAAACTAGGTAGTAGTGATGGCTGCACAACATTGCAAATGTATTGAATGTCACTGAATTGTACACTTTAATTTTATGTTATAGTATTTTACAAAAATAAATACATATTGTATATTGTATATTTACTACGTATATTGTATACTGACTGTATATGCCATCATGTTTTAGAATGGAAGCTCCTAAATAGCACAGGTCATTGATATATTGCATTTCAGTCTTTCTTCAAATAGCAAGTAATATATGGTTTAAATTATTTTGTAATTATTTTGTTTTTTCATCTCTATTACTGATTCTGTATTGCTAATATTGCAAAAGTCTCACACAATTCCACTATAACTCTACTTTTAATCCATTCAGACTAATCGTTTCTTTATGGGATATATCATAACATTTTCAGTGTGTTTGTATGTGTATGTGTTTGTGCATGCACATATTTATCTGTTTATATTTGTATTGTCCCTTTATTGCCGGAGCCCGCCAGCTAAGATCGAACAGTTCCCGAGAGGGGGAGTGAGGATTGAGAAAGATAGAAAAAAGAGACAGAGAGAGAGAGACAAAGAGATAGAGTCGGGAGGGCTAACAGTAAATACTGCGCCCTGAGTTTATTTAGCACAGCATATATATACCCTTGGAGAAGCAACACCCACACATATGCAAATGATCGCTGACCTTTACATAAGTTCTCGCAAAACATCCTTGTTCCTGTTTTTGTCTCTCATTCCCTGGGGCAAGAAACATTCAACATTAAGCCAAACTTCTTCCTCCACTAACGAGCTATCCATTAAGCCAAACTTCCTCCTTCAGTAAACAAGCCCACCTGCTCTGCAAACCTCCAGCTTGCAGGCAACTCCAACCCTGTCTGCAGGACATTCATCAAGAATGGCTCTCAACACTTTATGTAATTCTTTTCACTCCAACCAAATTATAAGCAACTCAGAGGACAGAGTTCATGTGGTTTGATTTTTCTGTATTATCACCATGCCTAATACAGTACTAAGCATTAAATAAGGATCAGTAAATCTGTTGCCTAATTGACAGCATCATTCTGTAAAAGAATAACACAGTAACATTTCAGTTAATTGGCATGTTGGTGACTATGATATTTTGGATAATGAGTTTTTCTTTTAATACTTTTCATCATTCTATGCAGTATAATTCTTTAAAATAAGAGATCCCCTGAATAGAATATTAGGATCAACTACCAAAACACTGAGATATCTGTATTGATATCAGCTTGCACTCTTTTTTCTCCAGCTTTTTGAAACATAATAGGCAATTAGTTGCTTATATTTACATTGTGCAATTCAATTAGTTTTTTTAATTATACTTGTCATACGATAATATACTAGTTTCAATTGTATAACATAGTGATCAGAGATCCACATAACTTGCAAAACGATCACCCCTAATCTAGTACCTCACTTTCCACTTACATATTTATTATAATATTATTAACCATTTTCCCCATGCTACACTCTACATCTCCATGTCTATTCTGTTATCCATTTGTACCTATTAATCCTTTTGCCTTTTTTTTTGTCTCCCCAACCCCACTTCCATCTAATAGCACTCAAAATATTCTCTGTATCTATGAGTTTATTTCCGCTTTTGTTTTTGTTATTGTTTATTTTGTTCTTTAGATTCCACATGTACATCAAATCATGCAATATTTGTCTTTCTCTATCCAACCTATTTGATTCAATACCCTCTAGGTACATCAAGGCGATATCTTTTTCCATCCCCTTCCTTTTAGTCTGTGTGTGTCTTTTAATCTGCAGTGAGTCTCTTAGAGGCAGCAAATATAGGGGTCTTGTTTTCTTATTCATTCAGCCACTCTCTTTTGATTGGAGCACTTACTTCTTTTCCATTTGATGTACTTGTTTATAGGAATATAGTTATTACCTATTCCTGTTTTGGATACATGCTTTTTTTTTAAAGTCCATCCAACATTTAATGTAATACTGGCTTAGTGTTGATAAAGTCCCTTAGCTTATTTTTGTCTGGGAAGTTCTTTATCTGTCATTCAACTCTAATTGATAGCTTCTCTATATAAAGTATTCTTGGTTGTAGATCCTGGTTTTTATCATGTCAAATATTTTGTGCCAAGCCCTTCTGCCCTGCATAGTTTCTTTTGAGAAATCAGCTGCCAGTTTTATGGGTGCTTCATTGTAAGTAATTAACTGCTTGTCTCTTGCTGCTTTTAAGATTCTCTCTTTGTATTTAACCTTTGGTGTTTTAATTATGATGCATCTTGGTGTGGGCCTCTTTGGGTTCCTGGTTTTGGGACTCTCTAAGCTTCCTGGGGTTTTATGTCTATTCCCTTCACCAGATGAGGGAAGTTTTCCATCATTATTTCTTCAAATAGCTCTTCAACATCTTGTTTTTCTTCCAGTACCCCTATGACATGGATATTTTTACCTTTAACAGTATCCCATAGGCTCCTTAAATTATTATTATAGTCTTAGCTTCTTTTTTCTTGATATTATGATTGAATGTCTTTAGATTTCTCATTCTCTATATAGGTTATTTGATCCTCTTCTTTATCCACTCTGTTTATTGTACTTAATATACTTTTCATCTCAGATAATGTGTTCTTCAATTCTAACTGGTCCCCTTTTATAATTTTCATTTCCATTTTTATGTTTTTTTTTATTTTTGTTAAAGTTCTCACTGAATTCATCTACACTTTCCCTAAGTTCATTAATCATCTTTATAACCAGTGTTTTGAACTCTGCATATGTTTGATTCCTTGACTCCATTATTTTTGGATGTCCATTCCCTTCCTTTATATAGTTTTTCCTTCATTGTCTTCCCATTTAGGCTGCCTTTCTGTATCTCTTTCTATGTATTAAGCAAAGCTCTTAAGTCTCCCGGGCTTAATAGTGTGGCTTTGTGTGGTAAGCATCCAGTGGCACAGTCCTGAGAGAGATTTAGATGCAGACCAAGTTTAGCCCCAGCCTGTGCCCCTCCAGGGGCACCTGTTAAGATTCAGCAAGTGATCCACAGATGCTACGCTTATATTTGCTTCAAAAGGCCACACCAGAAACTGAGGCCAGCTGCCTCTGGTGTGAGTCTAGGGGCTGCTCAGCAAGGAGCACCTGACTTGCTGAGGATACACCTGGATGTGGCTTGAGGGGAGCTTTGAGTTGGGGGAGGTGGAGTTTCAGAGAATCCTCTGGGTGGAGCAACCTCTGTTATCCAGTTTGATGATGTCTCGGCTATGGCAGTGCTGTGTCTGTGCATTGAGAGTGGGGAGGCCTTAATAGGGAACAATGAATACGTCTGGCCCTTCTTTACAGAACAAGTCTTGCCTCTAACCCTTATTCTGACAACTCAGTGTCCCCCTGTAAGTCCCTAGTGCCCCTCCCCACCCCCCTGCGTAGCCAACCCGGCACTGGTGCTCAAAGTGAGCAGGTCCATCACCTTGAAAGTCTGCTCATGAACATGACCCCTTTAAGTGGTGTATGTAGCTGCCACAGCCTCCATCCCATTCAGCTGCTTGGGACAGGGCAGCATGGTGTCCTCACCTCATCCTACCTTCTGCCATTGTACAGGATGATTTCTTAGTTCTCTCCCTAGTTGTATGGCTTGTTCCTCTAGATCTCAGGAGATTTTCTTTACTGTTTGTTCCATGTTTGTGTCACAACTTTGATTTGGTCACCAGAGGATGAACTGAGCCTTTATTATCTATGCCATCTTTTTTGTTTTTGATCTCAGCTTGCATTCTTAATTTTCTTTTTCTTTTGGAAGACACCTATGTTTCTCATGAAACTTCAGTCAGAACAACATGCTTGGCAAAAGGCCACATAAAAATATTTAATATTGTTGCTAAAAATGTTACATAAAAAGCATGAACTTAGAAGAAAATTCAAATGTTTTCTTTAAAAGTTATACATTTTAGAAGAGTAGAGAGACTAGAGCTCATAAAAATGATAGGTTCACACTTATTGCTTGAAGAGTATAAAGTTAAAACTAATTCTGTTTGAAGATAAAGAGAGTAGGAGGTATGCATGGAATCCGATGAATAGAAGAGTATCCATTTATAATAACTGTGATTTCAATGCCGGTGTTGATTCAAATAATCTAGCATGGCATATTTTTCTCTCTTATTGTTTCTTTTTTTTTTATTCCTACCAAAGTTGCATGTTCTTGGACTAAGGCTATAAGAGTAATGTTTTGCTCCCACTAGTTCAAACAAGTTTTAAGAGACAGTGTTAAAATAGAAATCTAAATTACAAAAAAAAAATCTAACATTACTTCTGGTTCTCTTAGCCAGTGAACTAAGCTAATGACTGAAGAAACAGTTTTTCTCTGTATATGTAAAGTTTAAAAGCATGAGACAATTGGCAGGCAAACATGTTCTACCTTTCTCAGGTAATAAAGTAATGATTATATATGACCAGTGTTAGATCATCCATAGGCTACTCTAAAGTTATATTCCTTAATTAATGTAAATGCCTCTGTTAACTAGAACTCTATTTGCTCTCTGGCATCTTGGCAAATTTGTATATCAAAAGGATTTCTAGTTCACTGTGATATTACTGTATACAATGAAATAAAATGGTATTTTATATGTTCAGTTTTAATTATATTTAAAGTTATATTTAATTAGAGTTTTATTTTCTAATTATTGTTATTTTTTCTTATATATTCCTTAGTAGATTAAGTATACATTATTACATGACTGACACAGATGGTCATACTGATCAAAAATAAAGTATATTTACAAATAAATTGACACTAATTTTTCCTCTTTAGATAACAGGGGAACATGAGCAACATTCTGCCTAGTCCACTCTATGGGTATACCTTTGATGCTTAGGCACTGATAAAGAAAAACGGAACAAACAAACCTAAAACCAAGCAAAAAAGTTAATACCACAAATAATTATTTTGCGCAAATAATAATTTCAGCCAAATGTGACTTCAGTAAATGTAACTTTTATGGATAACAAGTAAATTTTCTATGAGCTCCTTTTTAGTAACTATGTTTAAAAAGTCTAACTCTACTCTCATTATTAAGATTGGACATGGTTATGACTGAATTTCCCTTCAAAGAAATATTCTAGCTCTATTCTCCAGCTTCCAGGTAAGAACAATGGAAATATTAAAACACAATTGTTATTTGCAAAAAAATATGCAGGATGTTCTGTGGTCCAGTTCTAAAATTATTAAAAGCATAATTTTGTATTTTTGAACTTAAACTTTTAACAAAGTGTCCTATCCTAAAGCTTAAATATACTAATCAGCAACAAAATGGCATAGGACAAGACACTGTCAAGGAAATTTTGAAATAAGAAAAGGTATATGGCTTCTTACAAATAGCTCAGACAAAGCTATTACCATGCTAAGAAAAATATAGAAGATTTTTATTCTTAATTGATTGCTGTCTCAATATGTCCTATTTATTTTGCTTCTATCTTTATATCAATAGTTCTGAAGTAGTTATCTTTAATCATTGACAACTTAGTTTTCCACAAGTTAGTTGACTATATTTTCCATATAATTAATTATATATTTTAGATTAAGCAATTCTTTATTGAAAAAATTACTTTTCCTCTCACTTATAATATTATGGAACATTCTTACAAAAATGATTTTGAAAGCTATAATTTCATAAGAATTTTAATAACATTTAATAGTATTCAGACTATTATTTTTCTTCAGAATGTATTTAAAATGGAACAAACTATAATTTGTGATGAGATTATGTTACAAAATTATCAGAAACTTTTTTCATTGACCCTTTTGATATATTTAAAATAAAATAAAAATTATGAAGCAATTACAAAAAACTTCCAAATATTTTAGTATTTTAAGTACACTGATATTTTTGAACTTGTCACAAAATAATCCTGTGATCAGAATGTTTGTTTTGAAAGTAATAAAAATGATGTTTCCCTTAGTCAAAATAAAGAAATACCTAAGTAGAGTTGTTTATAGCAAAGTTATATTTCTGTGCATCTGAATTTAAATGTGTTACACTCAAGGTAAGAATTTATTATTTGTTGTTTTTATAGACTGCATTTTTATCTCTTACTCTTACAACAATATAATTTCTCTGGTTAATTTGTTCATTCTAAGGATGCATCTGTACATTCATGATAAATTGAAAGGCATGCGCATTTAAATAAAGAAAAGGCAGTATAATGCAATATTGATTTTAAAAACCTACAAAGTGCAAATTCAGAAGCAAAAACTTTGATGTGGGATTTGAACAAGGTTAGATTGAGAAATTAACACAAGGAAGACTTCTTATTGCAAACTGATGTTTGTTATAAATAGTACCTAAAATCCAGGGAGGGAGGAGGAGGGAAAAGGAGAGAGAGAGAGAGAGAGAGAGAGAGAGAGAGAGAGAGAGAGAGAGAGAGAGAGAGAGAGATGAGAGAAAGAAACACAACGGAACATGAAACACACACACACACACACACACACACACACACACACACTTTTACCTAAGTAAAATACAAACAGAAGGGTGACAACTATTGTTTTCTAGCTGTCCTCTTGCAAAATATTTTATGATTCTCTAAGGCATATTAGATTCCCTATGTATCTTTTCAGGTAGCCTATAGTTTATATTATTTTTATAATTTGTCCACACACTCTTATATCAGTTGTAAGAAACTTTCTCTTTTGAAATAGTACTTAGTTTGGATAAATAACATCCAAGCATAATAATCAGTTAGACAAATTTTCAATGACACTCATTTATTGGTTTAGCACTATACTAGATACCATGGAATTATCAATTACAACATGTGAGACTTCCCCACAAGAAATGTACGTCTGATTTTACAGTCATAATTAATATGTATATATTATTTACTGTAAAATAAATACTATAGTAAAATAATGTCTATTTATTACATTACTTATGTGAAATCTAAGAAACATGAGCAATGGTTGGGCTAGTCAAGTAGAAAAAAGTAAAAGTAAACAAATACTATCTTTTGTATCATTGCATCTGAGAGAGCAAGATGGGTCACCAGCAGTTCTACTGCAGCCATCTGAAAAGATTAGGCCAGGGTTCTCATTCTTGCCATGCTTGCTTGAATTGGCACAGTCTGATTAGGAAATACAGCCTCAATATGTGCCACCAGTGTTTCCAAAGGGTATAGACTTCATTAAGTTGGACTAAGTGAACTTCGCTTAATGGGTCATTCAATATATCTAACTTATTGCATAAACAATGCTAGTTATTTGTACATAAAATTAAAAATACTTCAATTATGAGTGTTTTAATGTTAACGCCATAGCCATATAATCATAGAAATCTCTTTTTTAAACTTTATTATCTTCTTCTCAGTGGATTCTTCTTCAAAATTCACAGCTTACTTCCTTCTGGTTATATAAAAACATTTATGCTGGAAAAAAAATAAAAAAAAATAAATGCCTACTTATGAGGAACTGTGCAGAACAAAAGAAATAGGTATGCAAATTATCAACTTTCACTTAAAATAGAAAGCATATAAGCTTCGTTATTCTATAAATGTAAATGAGCTTTCATATTTTGAACATTAAAGCCAAGTTACCGAGATTTGTCAAAATCTATGTCATCTGGCTGATTATTAACGTATCCTAAGTAATTACATCTCCTGTTTCTCCTCTTACTCATTCTGTACTTACAGTTATAGCCATTAACATGACATTTTCTCCACAGATATATTATAAATTCATCACAGTGCTGATTATATAGGTAATGGCTTTACTCTCCCAAAGAGTTCTTTTATTATGTCATTAATTCATTATCTAAAAATTTTTCAATGTGTACTGAACAGTTTAGTTTTATGTTTTCAAAATAGTTGATAAATTAATTCTACAAGATTGATATATACAGGCATTATCTTTTTTAGATGAATATCAGTAAAGTCACAAGTAACTGAAAAAGAAGCAGTTACTACTTTTATCTAGAGCCCTGTTTCAAAGCTATCACTTCACTAACTTAATATAAAATGTACTTTAATCTGGAGAAAAAAAATATTTTTGAAAATAAATGGGTTGATCAACTTTCTTATTTAAAAGGTGAATCCAGTACAATATTGTATAGAGAAGGAAGTTTATGGCCTGGAAGAATTTTACCATCTGAAGATGTAAACTCTATATACCAAAAAATATTTTCAAGAAAATATTTAGACAATACAATTCTCCATTTTTCTAACTCCCAGCATAACTCTTTTATGTATAAGGTAAATTAAAAAGATAGATAGATGACTAATGAATAGATAGATGGATAGGTAGATAAATAGAATTAGATGATAGATGACAGATAGATATAGATAAAAAAAAAGTCCTCAATAAAAACAGGAAGAACAATGACCATGTGTTAATTTATTAAATGTAGTAATGTTTTGATGTGTTGCTGAGTGTCTTGTCTTTGGGAGATAGTAAAATAGCAGTTGGTTTTACCCTAAAAGGCCTTCTACTAAAGAAATTCCAGCTGTGAATATATGATACTTTCTTAAATGGGCAAAGAGAAGTTATCCCATATGTAAAATTGTTCTGCACATCTGTACTGCTTTAGAAACTATATTATTTTTTTTTAAATTGGATTCTAAAGGAAGTTTTTCTCTTGAAAATAAAATGTAGAAACCTGAATTGGTACAAAATGTTTTAAAACAATTGGAATAATATTTTTAAAAATAAATTTGGCAAATATGATCTTTTTAAAATTATAAATTTGTACCAGTATTTGAACAGAATTAGGCACAATCAGTGTTAAAATGAGTAGTTAAATTAGTCTATGCCTTTATAAAATCCCTGCCTAAAATCACTTGTGGGCTTAAAAAAGTAGACCTGGTATAGGTCCATAGTTCTGTTGGAAAAAAAAAATCCTTTGGATTTAAGAAACTGTTATATTGCATCCATTTAATAGTAAATAGTAGTTATTTATACTTTATGTGAAATAGTAGATATGTACACTTTATCAGGTTATGAAATGTTGCATACTAACAATCATAACAAGCAGCCAAATGGCTAGGTTGAGGTAACTAGAGGCTTTACTAGCTATTTGGCATCCATTTGTTTAATTTTTACTATTTGCTGCCAGAGCTGGGACAAAAAGCAGTTAATGAGGTTTATTATAGAAATGACTGGAGACAATTATTTGAAACCATTATGCATTAATGGAATCTCAACCTCAACTGATAATAAAGTTAGTTTTTCAAGTATTCATCAAATAAATACATCAATAAAATTGAGTAGATCCATTTGGGTTTTGGAATAATAAAATTTAAGAAGCTAAAGGAACAAATAAATCAATGTTAGTACCTTAAAAATCTTAGATGGAATTGTAATATTGTGTACTACCAAGTAGGATATTATTATAAAGATAATGTTTCCAGTGTTTTAAAAAATTTACCAGAATGTACAGAGTTCGAGCTGTCATCCCCTTCAAAGTGGTTACTTTGAAATGCAGTTTTAAATTAAATGTTCCAAAAATCATGTGAGAAATAGAAGCCTCTTGTGATAAAGGAATATAGCCTCTCAAAATAACTACTTGGCATTTTTTCAATATATATGTTCTGGTAAGTTTGTTAAAACCGCTTCAGTTAATGTGTTTCAGTGCCTCATATAGTGTCTAATTGTGCTGTGTGTACAGAGGCATGCTTTATTGTTCATGTGTGTGTGCACGTGCAGGAACACACAAACTTTATTTTTTACCCTGCTGGAAATAAAAAAAAAACTCATTGCCTATCTTCCAGTTCCACTCTACCTTTATTCTTAATCTTATAAAGATGAAGGGCCTCATACTGTAAATCCAGGGTCTATAAACAATGACTTCTGAACTACATCCAGCCTGCCTATGAGCTAAGAATGTTGTCCACATTTTTAAAAGGTTGAAAAAAAGAAGTATGTTTTATGATGTGTGAAAATTACATGTAATTCAAATTTCAATGTCAGTAAGTAAAGTTTTATTAGAACACAGCCACATTTGTTTCTATAATGTCTATGACTGCTTTCACAATACAATGACAGAACTGAGCAGTTGCAACAGAAGCCATATTGTTCAGAAATTTTAAATTATTTATTATCTAGCTCTTTATAGAAAAATAAATAGTTGCTGACCTTTCTGTAAATCATCCACTTAGGAAAAAAAAAAACAGAGGGGATACATTTCTCCCTGGACTCAAGGAACACTCAGTATCCAATCAGGATAAAATTATGAGAGTTTATCAAGTGATATAAATGAAACAAAATGGTATCTTCATAGGTTTCCCTTGGGAATTAAAGGAAGAATACTTAACCAATTTTAGATATTAAATCACTGTGAGCATGTATTTCTGAGTACTGCGGTTCTTACATCCAGCATTACATAGGGTAAAGCATGCAAAAGAAAGAAGAAAAGACAGCTGTGATTCTACCCTATTGCCCAATTGCTTCTCCATCCTTCATGGGAGGATGGAAATTGTATCTGATTCAAGATGATCATGGTTATTATCTGGTGGTCCTATCCCCTGACTAGAATGCAGATGCAGAGAGGCAAATGGCTACTCTGAAGCCATATAGGAACACTTCTAGGCTCAAAGGGGAGAATTGCATCCACTTGAAATTGAGCCTGTTCAATCAAATAATTATTTTTTGGAAATGTGACGTAATGCATATTTATTCTTTACAGTCATCAGGGTTATAATGTTGCCATTCTTATGGCAATGTCTAATCTTTTGCTGAGGAATATGCCTTTAATTTCTTGTGCTAAAATCAGTGTGTGTATATATAACCATATTATACATACATATAAACACACACACATACACACACACATATATACATACATAATACACGCATTAGTGTGTGCACACATGTAGAGTATTATTTGCATATTATATGTATACATGTATGTGTCCCAATGACAATTTTATTATCATAGCAACATAATAATCATTAGCATGATCTAATAAAATTTAGATTTCTTATTTTAGAATACAATTACCAAGTGGTTTGTTGATCTATATAAGAAAACTTCTAACTGGTATCGAAAATGTTCTCACAGTAGCTAAATTTTCATCTACTAGCAGTAGAGAAGTCAGATAATAAATATAAAACATACGGGGCCAAAGCAATTTTCACTGATTGCTTTTTAGTCAAAGGATAGCAAATATGCAGAACAAATTAAATAGCACTAGGGACTGTATGTATGAAGGCCAAGAAAGACAAATGTGGTCATAAATTAGGTTTATGAGATCTTGTACATGGTATAGCAAGAGAAGCATGAAAATGATACCATATCACTTCTTTTTTCATTCACCCACAAATATTAGATTTATCAATTATGCTTAGAGGTTAGTCCATGCATGAAAGAGGCATTATAAAATCTGTATAATCCTATACTATAGCTGCAAAAATATAGTTAAGTATCCAACACTCGCTTATATAAACCAAACTATCATATTTCAGAGGGAACCGACTTAATATTTCATCCAGAATATTAGATCTAAATTATTGTTATAAATGTGTATGTGACCATTTCAATGTCATTGAATTGCAAGGAAGTCTACTTTACTATATAATTTTCTTACCATCCAAATTATGCATATTTAACATTTAATGTTTCTTGCTAAAAAATTATAAGGCATTTACCATTTAACTTTATTTTATCTCAAACAATTTGTCATACATGAGTCCTGACTGTGCTCTCTTTTTTTCATTAAATTCCTTAATAGTTCTTCTACCAGCTTTCCCAACATCTAAACTTCCCCTTCTAGTGTAAGTACAGAGTTTTTAAAAATATTATTATTTAATTATTTCACAGTGTCTAATGTAATTCTCCCTGCACAGTTGGTGCCATCAAAAGTTTATTAACTAAATTAACTAATTAAAAGAAAGAAAAGTAAATGTTAAAACTTATTTAAATATCACACAGTGAGGAAACCTCTGAAAATTGTCTGAAACTTCTCCAAAGCTTATCTGTGGGTTCCCTTAAGTAGTTCATATTCTGTAAGATAGTGACAGGAAGAATTAGGGCAAACTGAAAAATGTGATCCTTATTTTTAAGCTTCCTAACTTGTGACTTTAAGTCGAATCTACGTTTACAACCTTTTCTCACCATCTCTATGATTTCTACACTAGTCCACTCTTATCTCTCATGTGAATTATTTCAATAACACCTAAACTGTCTTCTTACTTTTTACTTGCTTTCTCACACTGTATTCTCAACACAGCAGCCAGGGAATGATTAAAAAGGAAACCAGTTAATTCCCCTGTTCAAACCTCTAATAGCTCCCCTTCTCATTTAGAGTTAAAAACCAAGGTCCTTACAATAGTTTATAAGACTCTATGAGATGTTCCCTCAGGTTACCAGTGTGAGTCATTTCTATTTAATTGTACCTCCTACTATGTTTTGCCTCACATAAATTAGCCTCTTTTCTCTTCTCTATGAATTATCATGTATGAGTTCTTTCACATTTCCTTTTTAAAACCCTGTGAAGCTGAAATACTCATGAATTACTTTCAACTTTGTTGTCCTCTAAATGGTTTCCCTAGGACTCAACAGGTGTAAACATTGGTACAAAGGAGGCCCAAAACACAGCAACAGCAACAAGCCCTCTTTGCTTTTCTTCTGAGATTTTTTGCATAAACCACAAATTATGCCAGGTTAGAATGGAGATTCAATGAGCCATTGTGAGCAACCTACACGCACTATTGGTTTTGACATTTTCTTATCTTTCTGATGTACCAGAGGGTATCAATGAAAATTACTGCTTCGGTGCTTGAAAGAGTTAATGTAGCTTCCAGAAATGCTCATTGCACTCCCCAGCAGTAGCTCATGCATTAGGAGAATCTGGCTTATTTTGTTGGTAAAATGGACATCTGCTATAGTACAGGAGAGGGACAACTGCTAATTAAAGGAGACCTCAGTGGCTCTGCTCTTTAGGAGAGCACTATCAGAACGAATTTACTGATTGCAAAATGCTTAAATATTACAGTCAAAGTCTCATGTGCTTTTTATCACCCCCTCATACAGGATATTAAATGAATGTAATCAGTATTATGTTATATGCTCAAATCCTTCCCCCATTACATTTAGCTGCCTTTCCATCTCAGTTCACTGGATTACTATTCATCTCTACTTCACTTTTGGCAGTGATGTGAGGCTGGAATTTATCTTTCTTTGTAGGCAAAACTTCAAATACATGACACTGTCAGAAATTGGAGATCAGACATTTATAATGGATATGAGATTTAGGGCTGCCAATGTCATTCAGATGCTTTTGTCATAATTTCTCCAAACTCTTCATATTTGAGAGATTATCACATACACTTCTTTCAGGTTGACAATTCAGTCTGACTTTATATTCCTTAGACTTATTATTGTACCATATGCAATTTCAGGAATCTTCTTTTCAGAAAAATAGGGAAAAGGGAGCATATTTCAAAACTGTTATTGTAGCATTATGTGTCTGAAAATCAAGATAAAACCTTGGATTTCAAAAAAAATCCTTAATAAACATTTCATTCATTATATTTTTTATAGTAAAAACTTATTTTATCACCTATTACATAAAGAGAAATCTTACCTGATTTGTTTGTTTATTTCATACTGGAGTCCTGATTAATATTGAAAAATTATGTTAATAAGACATAAAGAGGTACAATAAGTAGATTTGAACCTCAGAATTTCTAAATAGTAACTGAAATGTTCTATATTTTTACAGTGTTTTCTAGTAGGGCAAAGGTTTTAGCAAAGATGAATGCATTTTGAAAATGACAGAAACATTTCTTTTTTCAAGAGTTTCAGAATTTTGCCATTAAGGCAAAATTATGGTTCAGTATTTTGAATGTTTTAAAAGTTGCTGCCTATGTTATTGGAGATGTAGGAAAATGATACTTTGAGGAGTAGTCCAGTTCATATAGTAGACTACAAATTATAAAACATAAGTAAGGTGATTTTTTTTATACAACCACCTTATTGGTATTGTTCTATAATAAGAGCATTTTTCTGTTTTGGATTTGATAATTATCCAGTGCAAACCATAACAACATAATTTGGTTATGTAAACATTAAGCATTTTGAAATCACAGTCCAGGGGATCTGCTTCTCCATAAACTTTTATATTAAAAATTGGAAAAAAAAAGTGTAAGGTTCCATGTTTTTGTAGTTAGATCAGAAAAGGAGTAAACAATTCTAAGTTCCATTCTTTGAACTTCTATTGATTCTATACACTATATACATATATGGCAATTGCAAAAGGATGAAAGAGTACCACAAAAATAACCAGTATTATGCTTTAAAACAACCTCTTTGCTCATTTTGATTCCACAGTGATTATTAATATCTTAATTTTAATAAATGTGATGAAACTCTAAAGCAAATAGATTATCTAAGTATAATTTATTTTAATTAAATATTATAAGAATATGAGTGTAAATATTTCTCACATAATCCATTAAAATTTAATGCTCAAAATTAAGAAAACTTGTCTAGAAATAGCCTATAATACCTTAAAATATTAAATTAATAAATTAAAATATACTGTGGAGGGTGCTGTCACTTTCTTTACTAAACAGCCAAATTTTTATATTGAATAAATAATTGCTAAAAAGCATTTAATTTTATTAAATACAAACATGTGTTAGAGGGAATCTGTGTAAAATGTAAATCTTTCTGAAGATTTCTGTATGTGAAATATCGTGACTCAGATTAAAACACATAGTTTTAAAAAATCTATCATTTCTGAGTATAAAGGCCTTTGATAAATGTTATAATTTATTATTTTTTAAAGTCCACCTAATGTGCATTTTGTTTGTTTGTTTGTTTGTTTATTTATATGAGAGGCCATGAAAAGCAATGCTATGTTTCACTCCCTGTGTTCAAAGTTTAAAAGTTTTCATGAAAGCTAGCTGCAACACTCTCAATTTCTTTCTGATTTTATCTACATTAAGATCCTGGTCTTAAGAATTCTTTATATTCTTACCAGTTCATAGCTATATTTAAAATTTTTAAAGTACCTAATTTGAAATTTATGGTTGTTTTTGATGGATGGTCAGTACAGTTACCTAGCCTGTCACATTGCTGAAACAGAAGTGTATTCATACGTTCCTAAAAGACAGTTAAATCTGCCAAAAATGTTGGTATTGTCATAAGTGACATAAGTATAATATACTGGAAATAATGTGGAATATTAAAAATAATTCAATTGTTATACACTCGATTTAAGACATGATAATCTGGATAGATTTTGTATTTTTAATTTTAATTTTTAAGCTAAATTAAGTCTTTGCTGATTTTTAAAAATTAACTAATTTTTCTATGGTGAAATTGGTTAATGAAATCCAATGTTTCAGCTGTACACTTTAACAGTAAGGCATACATATATTTTCACTGAGTATTCACCTCCCATAGTGCCGGAGCCCACTGGCTAAAATCGAACAGTTCCCGAGAGGGGGAGTGAGGATTGAGAAAAGAAAGAGAAAAGAGAGACAAAGAGAGAGAGAGACAAAAGATAGAATCGGGAGGGCTAACAGTAAATACTGTGCCCCTGAGTTTATTAAGCACAGCATATTTATACCCTTGGAAGTGCATGAGAAGCAAAACCCACAGATATTCTAACAATTGCTGACGTTTACATAAATTCTCTCAAAACATCCTTGTTCCTGTTTTCTGTCTCTTATTCCTTGGGGCAAGGAACATTCAATTGTTTACATTAAGCCAAACTTCCTTCTTCAGTAGTAATGAGCTAACGTGCCTTGAAAACTTCTAGCTTGCAGGCAACTTTAACTCTGTCTGTAAGACAGGCAGCAGAAATGGCTCCCAACACCATAGTTAGATTTCTTTCTGCCACCACATATTTGACCCCTTTTACCTCATCTACCTCCCTGCTTCTTCCCCTCATCCCGCTTTGGTAACTACCATTTTTTTTAAATTAAGTGTACTGGGGTAACATTGGTTAATACAATCATATAATTTTCAGGAGTACATTATCACTTGACATCTATATATTCTATTGTGTGTTCACCATCCAAAGTCTAGTTTCCTTCAGCTACCATATATATGATCCCTTTTACCCACTTCATCCTCCCCCTAACCCCCTATATTGACACTATTTACCCCATCTACCTCCCACCTCCTTCTCCACCTCACTAGTAACCACTACTCTATAGTCCTCTAATAACCACTAGTCTATAGTCCATATCCATGAGTCTCTGCTTGTTTCTCCTGTTCATTTGTTGTTTTCAGGTTTATATCTCACATATAAGTGATATCATGTGATTTTCAACTTTTTCTATCTGGCTTACTTTGCTTAGTATGATTATCTAGAGGTCCATCCATGTCACAAATGGCATTATTTTATCTCTTCTTATGTCTGACTAAGATTCCACTATATATATGTACCAATATATGTACCACAGCCTCTTTAGCCAATCATCAGTCATAGGAAACTTCAGTTGCTTCCATGTCCTGGCCACTGTGAATAATGCTGCTATGAACATCAGTGTGAAAATATCTTTTAGGATATGGGTTTTCAAGTCTTTGGGGTAACTAGTAGAGGGTTTACTGGATCATATGGTAGATCAATTCTTAGGTTTTTGAGGAACCTTTATATTGTTTTTCATACTGGCTAAACCAATTTGCAGTCCCACCAGCAGCGTATGAGGGTTCCTTTTTCTCTGAATCATCTTCAACATTTGTTATTACTTGTCCTGTTGATAACAGCTATTGTAACAGGTGTGAGATGGTATCTCATTGTGGTTTTGATATGCATTTCCCTAAGAGCTAGTGATATTGAGCATCTTTTCTTATGTTTGTTGGTCATTTGTATGTCTTCTTGGAAGAAGTGTCTGTTCAGGTCTTCTGCCCATTTTTTTTATTGGATTGTTTATCTTTTTATTGTTATTGAGTTTTATGATTTCTTTGTATATTTTGGATATTAGGCCATTGTCGGAGGCGTTCCTTACAAATATATTGTCACATTTGGATGGTTGTCTCTTTACCTTGTTAATTTCTTTTGCTGAACAGAAGCTTTTGAGCTTGACGAAGTTCTATTCATTAATTTTTACTTTTAATCCCTTGTCTTTGAGGTCAAATTCAAAAATCTTTAAGTCCAAGGTCCTTGAGTTTTGTTCCTATGTTTTCTTCTATGCATTTTATTGTTTCAGGTCTTATATTCAGGTCGGTACCCATTTTGAGTTAATTTTGGTGTGTGATAATAGACAACAGTCTAGTTTCATGCATTTGTCAGTGGCTTTCCAGTTTTCCAAGCACCATTTATTGACAAGGCATTCTATTCTCCACTGTATGTTTTTAGAAGTTTTGTTAAAAATTATTTTTCAATATAATTATGGGTTTACCTCCGGACTCTCGATTCTGTTCCACCTATCCATGTGTCTGTTTTTCTGCCAATACCACACCTTTTGGATTACTGTCATTTTGTAGTGTAATTTGAAGTCAGACAGAATGATTAGTCCAGTCTTGTTTTTTCTTTGTTGCTGTTTGTTTGTTTGTTTCTTCAGAATGACTTTGGTGATTTGGGGTCTTTAGTGCTTCCATACAAATCTGATTTTTTTGTTCTATTTCTTTTTTAAAAAATTGATGGGATTTTGATGGGGATAGTATTAAATCTGTATAATGCTTTAGGTTAATACAGTCATTTTAACTATGTTGATTCTTCTAATCCAAGAGCATAGAATATCTTTCCATTTCTTTGTATCTTCTTCGATTTCTTTTAATAGGGTCTTGTAGTTTTTGTTATATAGGTCCTTCACATGTTTCATTAGATTTATTCCTAGGTATTTTATTTTTTTTGATGCAATTGCAAAAGGTATTATTTTTCTACTTCTTTTTATGACACTTCATTATTAGAGTATAGAAAAGCTATGAATTAATTTCTGAATGTTGATTTTGTATTCAGAGACTTTACTGTATTTGCTTATTGTTTCTAGTAATGTCCTTGTGGAGTCTTTAGGGTTTTCTGTATAGAGAATCATGTCATCCACAAATAGTGACAGTTTGACTTCTTTGTTTTCTATTTGGATGCCTTTTATATCTTTCTCTTGCTTGATTGCCCTTGGTAGCACCTCCAATGTTAGCCTGAATAACAGTGACAATAGTGGACAGCTTTGCCTCGTTCCTGATCTTAGAGGGAAGGTTTTTAGTTTTTCACCATTAAGTACAATGTTGGCTGAGGGTTTTTCATAGATGGCTTTTATTATGTTAAGGTATTTTCCATCTATACTGATTTTGTTAAGTGTTTTGATCAGAAATGGATGCTGTATCTTGTTGAAGGGTTTTTCTACATCTATTGATATGATCATATGATTCTTATTTTTTAATTTGTTTATGTGGTGTATTACATTAATCAATTTGCACATGTTGAACCCACCCTGTGCCCTGAGATGAAGCTAACTTGATCATGATGAATACTCTTTTTACTATGTTGCTATATAGGGTTCACTGATGTCTTATTTAGAATTTTTGTGTTTGTGTTCATGAGAGATATTGGTCTATAGTTTTGTGTGTGTGTGTGTGTGTGTGTCTGTGTGTGTGTGTCTGTGTGTGTGTGTGTGTGTGTGTGTGTGTTATCTTAACCAAGTTTTGAGATCAGGGTGATATTGACTTCATAAAATGAGTTGAGAAGTATTTCCTCTCCTTCAAATTTTTGGAAGATTTTGAGGAGAATAGATATTAAATCTTTAAATGTTTGTTAGAATTCAGTGGTGAAGCCATCTGGTCCTAGACTTTACTTTTTGGTAGGTTTTTGATGATTGCTTCAATTTCCATACTGCTATGGGTCTATTTAGATTTTCCAGTTCTTGATTCGGTCTATATTCTAAGGTTATATTCTAAATCTTTGTACATTTCTAAGTGCATTTCTTCTAGATTATTAAATTTGGTGTTATATACTTTTCCATAGTATTACTGTATGACCCTTTGTATTTCTGCAGTGTCTGTCATAATTTCCCCTTTTTCATTCCTGATTTTTTGTTTATTTTTGTTCTTTCTCTTTTTTTTCTTTAATGTGTTTAGCCAGGGGTTTTTCAATTTTATTATCCTTCTCAAAGAACCAGCATATATATATATATATATATATATATATATATATATATATATATATAGATATATATATATATATAGATATATATATATATATATATATATAGTTGTTGTTGTTATTGTTTTCAATTTCATTTATTTCTGCCCTAATTTTGACTATTTCTTTCCTTCTGCTGATATTAGGCTTCATTTGCTCTCCTTTATCTCATTTTTTAGATGAAGCATTAGGTTGTTTATTTTGAATCATTCTTGTTTTTGGAGATAGGCTTGTAATGATATGAACTTTTCTCTTATGACCTCTTTTGCCATGTCCCACAAATTTTGATATGTTGTACTTTCATTATCATTCAGTTCTATTTATCTCTTGATCTTTTAATTTCTTCTCTGACCCAGTAATTCTTCAGTAGCATATTGTTTAATTTAAATGTTTCTATGGTTCTTCTTAATTCTTTTTTACAGTTAATCTTCAGCTTCAAAGCAACATAATCACAGAATATGGTTGGTATGATTTCAACACTCTTATATTTGTTGAGGCTATCTCTGTGTCCCAGGATGTGGTCGATACTTGAGAATGTTACATGTGCACTAGAGAAGAATGTATAAGCTCTTGTTTTGGGATGAAAGGCTCTGTAAATGTCAATTATGTCCAGTTGGTCTAATCTATCACTTAAGGATGTTATTTCTTTACTGATTTTCTTTTTGAATAATCTCCCCATATCTGATAGTGGGGTATTTAGGTCTCCTAATATGATAGTGTTTTGGTCTGTTTCTCCCTTTAGTTTTGTCAGTAATTGCTTTATATATTTTGGGGCTCCCAAATTGGGAGCATAGATATTTATAAGTGTTATGTCTTCTTGGTGCATGATTCCCATTATGCAGTGTTCCTCAGGATCTTTCTTTACCTTTTTTTTTATTCTTAAGTCTATTTCATCCAATATAAGTACTGTTACTCTTGCTTTCTTCTGAATGCTATTTGCTTGAAATATCATTTTCCACCTTTCCACTTTGAGTCTATATTTGTCTTTGGAGCTGAGATGTGTCTTCTGGAGGCAGCATATGGTGTGGTTTTGTTTTTTGATTAAATCTTCAACTCTGTGCCTTTTTATTGGTGAGTTCAGTCCATTACATTGAAGGTGATTTTTGAAATATGATGTCTTCTCATAGCCATTTTAATTTTTGCTTTCTGGTAGCTCGGTGTTTCCATTACTTCCTTGTCATTGTGTTTCTGATTTTTTGTAGTTGGCTTCTGTGAGTTTTCCTTCTGCTCATTCTTGTTTTATGTTATATACAATGATTCTGAATCTTTGATGTGTGGTTACCATTATGAGTATGTAAAAAATAGTTTTATATAGTCATCCATTTTCTTCTTTAGGTGCCTTACCTTCTTTCCCCTTTGCAAATTTTGATCTTTGAATCCTCCCATTTTTAGTCATTGTTGTCTCAATTTGTCCCTAAGTATGCTGAAAATTTATTACTATCTTCCTATAGCAATTCTCTTCTTATTATTTAAGCTTATAATGCCCTGTTTTTAGTAAGGGCTGCACTCCTCTGCTTCTATTTGCCTGATAGTCACTTTACTCCTAATTATGTATTTATTTTTGTCCTTTTGTTTTAAGTGAGCTGACCTCTTTCAGTATTTCCTGTAATGCAGGCCTCGTAATGGGGAAATCCCCCAGTTCTCAATTTTTGTATGTCTGGAAAGGCCTTTATTTCTCCTTCATATCTAAAGAAGAGCTTAGCTGTATACATTATTCATGGTTGGCAGTTCCTTTCTTTAATAGTTTGATTATTCAATTCCACTCCCTTCTGCCTTCTAATGTTTGTGCTTCTAAGTCCAAAGATAATCTAATGGGTTTTCCTTTATAGGTTACCATCTTCTTTTCCTTGGCTACCCTGAGAATTCTGTCTTTGTTGTTGATTTTCGATAATTTCAATATAATGTGTCTTGGTGAAGGCCCTTCTGGGTCGAGATAATTGGCTGTCCTGTTGACTTTTTAAATTCCAAACTCCAGCTCATTTCTTATTTTTGTAAAATTCTATCAATGATTTGTCTAAAAATGCCTTCTCATTCCTGCTCCTTTTCCTTGACTTTGATAATAATCATTATTCTAAGTTTTCTCTCTTAATGGTATCAGCTAGTTCTTGTATTCTCTTTCATTATTTTTAATTCTTCAGTTTCTCTCTTCTTCCTTTTAATTTATTTCTAAATTCCTGTCTTTGATATCACTGATTCCTTCCTCCATTTGGTCAACTCTATTTTCCAAGCTTGCTATTTCATTATCTCTTGCAATGTGTTTTTTATCTCTGAAAGTTCTTTTTGTTTTGTGTGTGTGTGTGTGTGTGTGTGTGTGTGTGAAGGTTTCAATTTCCTTGCTAAAGAACTCATTCTGCCCATCTAATTGTTTTTTTTTTAAATCCTGGAATTGTTGATATGAATCATTTCCGATCTCATTGAGTTTTTTCATAAGTATCATAAGTACCATTCTGTATTCTCTGTCATTTAAGTCGTATATTTCTGTGTCTTTAAGCTTATATTCTGGAGATGTTTTTTTTTTTTCTTTTTGAGCTGCCTTGCAACCTTGATTGTTCATGATGTTTAATGCATTTCTCTGCCTGGGTATTAATAGAAGTGTATTCTGCTTTTTTTTTTTCAGTAAGAAGATTTATTATGTAAATGTTTTTCTTTAACGTGTTGCAAAGAAAGCTTTTTTTTTTATTTCCAGTAGGTGGCATCTAAGCCTTTAAATCCCTGCTTCATATAAAGTCTTCTTTATACCAATTTTTAAATAGATATTCAATCATACTCACTACCCTCAGTCTCAGTCCCTGTCAGTGTTAGGGCTAGTTTCAGTAGTGTTTGCTCAGATTTTCCTGATGCTCTGAGGTATTTGTTCTTAGAGAACATAGAGGAGGGGCCCTCTGGTTTGGAGGATAAGGGCTGTGGCTCAGCTTTGTGTTTTGCAAACACAGCTGGTAAAAATCAACTGTTGTTTCTCTGCTGTCTCACTTTTCTGCTTTCTGCCCTGGTGACTGGACCCTGCTGCCAGCCACTGGAAACTCACAGCCCTTTCAAGCAGGGCTGTTCAGGAAACTCATCGCATCTTCTTTTCTCCTCCCTCCTCCTGCAGGGAGCTCTGGCTACATGAGGCAGCTTCTTTGTTTCTCCCAGTCCACTGCCTGACACACTGGGTTCTGACCTGTGGTAGATCTTGTGCACAGATTCCACTCTTAGACATGCTGTTTGTGCAGTTTGAATGTTTTTTTGTTGTGTTTTAGATGTTCAGCTTATTTTTGTTTCAAGTGGGGAGATCTGAGGAATTCTCTCACTCCAGTATGTTTCTGATGTCCCCATGTATGTTATAGTGATATAAATACATCAATTTTCTGTCAAAGAACCCCATTTTTTTTATTGAATGGCCACTTCCACAGGCAAATAACTCTTTGAAGAAAAACTATGTTTCAGAAAGCCATAAAGTTGTTGCTCATTTTTTAAGAGCACGTTGCAGGGATTTTTAGTTTATTATACCACTGTAGTTGATCTACATATAATTATGAATTTTTTGTATATTGGATATTTTTATATTGTTACCGAAGAAAGGTACTCTTGCTTTCCTCTTGAAAGAGTTGATACATTAATATATATGTTGTTAAAAGCGAGGAAGTACAATATTTTTCAGAAATTATATATTGTCTCTTTGGTATATGGCAGAGAGAACAACAGTGTTCAAGTATAAAAATAATTTATTTATCATATTTTACATCTATTGGCTTTGTTTCAGTGAAGTTTTACTACAATTTCTGCAATTAGTGGTTATCGCTATATATTTTTTTCTGTTAGTGCAAGTATACTGTGGTTGAGTAAAATCTAGAGAACTGGGGTATAAATCATTGAATTTATGCACAGCTGAAGACCTAAAACATCTCTAGCAGATTGTCAGGTTTTATCCCATAAGGCCCAAATTTCTAAAGTAATTCAAAGCTTCTGCTTCGAAATTAACATTTTTCTGCAATAGTTATACTGATGTTCTTCTAATCTTTATTCAGAGTACTAAATGACCTTTCCCTTTCAAGCTTTCATGAGTCTTTGGTCCATAGTTATGCAGCTATAACCAGCAGGTAGAAAAAATTAACACATGCAGAAAGATCATCCTTCAGCTGCTATAATTTAAAAGTGAAATTTCCTGTATATAAAAAAACTTTACAGAAATAGCAAGCTTTCTATTTATTAGTCAAAATAACACACAATGCCCACAGTTCAATCATATACAAATCCTATTATAATATTTTAATTTGTCTTTAAATAGTTGGAGCTTTCATTAACAACATACTATCATAGGCATAACTTTCTTGAGGTTTAAAATAGCAGCATCAATGTATTAGGTATAATCTTGCATTTATAGATGATAAAAAGAGTTAATGAGAAAAATTCCATTTATTTAAAATCTTGCAAGATTGAAATACTCAGAGTAAATTATTTGTTCAATTTATCAATTAAATGTAAGTATGTTGCTGAAATTCCTAAGGATAGATCCTAGTTGCCTGACAATGGATTGTAGTGAAATTCATTTAAAGTTCATTGAATATGGAAAGGATGTAATGTATTCAAATCCCCCACTTATTAAATTAGGATATGACTATTTAAAATATTTATTTTTTCCAACTAATAAAATAAACTTGAAAAGATTTATAAAAATCTCTGTAGCATTGTAACAGTGTAATTCTGCTGACTATGATGTCTACTAAAGTTTTCAATGATGAGCTGAAGACTGAATTGAGATAAATATATTTGCTGTTGTTTAGGGGATTTTTTTTTCATACTGATTCGTTTTTCAGAAAGAAATTTAGTTTTAAGTTCTTTATAATCTTGCCAAAACCTCCCTTTCCAGATAAATAATGAGATTACATATCTGCAGATTCAATGTCATATATAGTAACAAAAAGCCTACAAAAGAACTCCTGGATTTCTTTTTTTAGTATATATTTTTATTTTTTTAATTAACATTGGCATACAATATTATATTAGTTTCAGGTGTATAACACAGTGATTAGATATTTATATAACTTACAAAGTGATCACATCAATGAATCCAGTACCCATCTGACACCATATATAGTTATCACAATATTATTGACCATATTCCTTATGCTATATATTACATCTCCATGACTGTTTTGTAACTACCATTTTGTATTTCTTAATCTTTTCTCCTTTTTCATCCATCCCCCTAACATCCCTCACATCTCAAAATCCTCAAAATGTTTTCTATATCTATGAGTTAGTTTCTGTTTTGTTTGTTTTTGTTCTTTAGATTCCACATACAAATTAAAATATATGGCATTTGTCTTTCTTTAACTTACTCCACTCAGTACAATACCCTCTAGGTCCACCTATGTTGTTACAGATGGCAAGATTTTATTCTTTTTCATGTCTGCATAATATTCTATTGTGTATGTGCACAACTTCTTTATCCATTTATTCATTGATGGACACCTAGGAAGCCTCCATGTTTTGGCTATTGTAAATAATACTGCAAGTAACATATGGATTTTCAGGTCTCTTTGAAGTAGTGTTTTGGGTTTCTTGGGAGAAATATTCAGAAGTGGGATTACTGAGATCTTCTTTGTCTCTTCTTTGTTTTAAATTTTTTTTTCTGATATAAGTATTGCTACCCTAACTTTTTTATTTCTTTGTTTCCATTTTCGTGACATATATTTTTCTATCCCTTTACTTTGAGTCTGTGTGCGTCTTTCAATCTGAAGTGAGTCTCTCGTAGGTATCATACATAAGGGTCTTGTTTTCTCAACCATTCAGCCACTCGATATCTTTTCATTGGAACATTTAAGCAATTTACATTTACAGTAATCATTGATAGATATGCAGTTACTGCCATTTTATTATTCATATTTTTTTATATTTTCCTTCTTCTTTTTCTTAAAATGTTTCTTTACATTTCTTGTAATACTGGTTTGAAATTGATGAACCCCTTTAGCTTTTTCTTGTCTGGGAAGCCCTTTATCTGTCCTTTGATTCTAAATGATAGCTTTGCTGGGTAGAATAATCTTGGTTGTAATTCTTTGTTCTTCATCACTGTGAATATTTTGTGCCAGTCCTTCTAGCCTGAAACATTTCTGTTGATAAATCGGCTGACAGTCTAACGGAATCTTCCCTTGTAAGTAACTAACTGCTTATCTCTTAATGCTTTTAAGATTTTCTCTTTGTCTCTAACCTTTGTCATTTTAATTATTATGTGTCTTGATGTGAGCCTGTGTGGGTTTGGAATTTTCTGCACTTCTTGGCCTTTTTCTATTTCCTTTGCAAAGATAAGAAAGTTTTTCATCATTATTTTTTCAAATGGATTTCCAATTCCTTGCTCTCTTTCTTCTTCTTCTGGTACCATTATGATGTGAATGTTGGTGCACTTGATGTTGCCCCAGAGGCCCCTTAAACTTTCGTCATTTATTTATTTTTCTTGTTACTGTTCTGATTGGGTGTTTTCTGCTACCTTATCTTCTAAACCACTAATTTGATCCTCTGCTTTATTTAATTTACTGTTGATTCCCTCTAATGTAGTCTTCATTTCAGTTATTGTATTCATAATTTCTGATTGATTCTTTTTATGTTTTCTATTTCCATTTTTATGTTTCCTATCTCTTTGTTGAAGTTCTAACTGAAATTACTAAGCATTCTTATAACCAGTGTTTTGAACTGTGCATCTGGTAATTGCATGTCTCCATTCTGTTTAGTTCTTTTTCTGGAGCTCTGTTCTGGTCTTTCACTTGGGAAATATTTCTTTACTTCCTCATTTAGGCTGCCATCCTGTATTTGTTTCTGTCTATTAGGTAAGTCTGCTATGTCTCCCTGTCTTAGTAGAGTAGGCTTATGCAGTAGGTGTCCTGTGAGGCTAAGTGGCTTAGTTTCCTTGGTCATCTGAGCCCCATGCTGTAGTCATGTCCCTTGTGTGGGCTGTGTTTGCCCTCCTGTTGTAGTGAAGCCCTGGTTGCTATTTGCACATCAGTGGGAAGGATTGACTCTCAGGCTGATTGGTTGTAGGGGCTGAATGTGATTGTAGTGGAGAAGCTGTTGTGCAGGGACTGACCCTACAGAGTAGGATTCACTTTAGTGTCTTCCCAATCTGCTCTTTGGGTGTGTTTTGAAGGAGGTATTAGGTAATGGTCTGATGTGGTCTGAAGCTGGCCACTAGGTGTGTTGGTCCTGAGGTCTCTTGGGAGGGGCTCTGGTGTAGGCTAAGATCAGCCACTGCCTGTACCCTGTCTGGGACCAATTGGTAAGAGCTACAAAGTGATCACAGATGGTTGCCACTTGTGTTGGGCTTGGAGATGCTGGGAGAGGCTAAGCTGCAAAATAAGGCCAGCTGCTACTAGTATTAGGCTTGGAGCTGCTTAGAGAGAGAGATGGTGCACACTGAGGCTAGATGTTGCTTACTTGGGGTTTGTGAATTTTTAGTAGTTTTAGGAAAGTCAGCAGCATGAGCCAAGACAGGCCATTTATATATATAAAAAAAAGCCATTAGAAGAGGCTTGGGTGGGTCCACAAGTTGGGAAGAGCAAGGTCTCAGGTAATCACTAGTTCAAAGTGAATAGCATGAGCTAGCTTTGTGCAGACTCAGACATGCCACCCACCTGTATCTGCATACTAGGTGGTAGGAGGGCTCAACAAAGGAACAATGGCTTCTGCCAGCACATCTGTCTTGGATAAAGCTGCCCCTCTAGCTATCGCCCTGAAACCAGACAATTTGATTTTTTCTCATAATTCCCTGACAGCTTTCAAGCTGTTGCCGCAGTGCTAGAGTTTAGAGCAAATGAGTACATTAGCAAGTAAATCTGTTCATGGGCCTTTTACAAGGAATGCCTTGTTCTTCAGCTGCCCTCTGTCTCACTCAGCCACAATCTCTGCTGGTTTTTCATAGCCAGAAGTTGTAAGGCCTCTTCTTTCTGTCCCTAGTACCCTGGGACAGGAAGCCTGGTGTGGGGTTTAGACCTCTCACTCCTCTGGGGGAACCTCCACAGCCAAGATATCCCTCCCGGTTTTTAATCACCACACACGAGTGTGGGACCAGCTCATTTTGCATCTTTGCCCTTCCCACCAGTCTCAAAGTGGCCTCTATTGTATGTTCCCAGTTTTAGGACTTCTGTTCAGCTAGGCTTCAGTCAATTTTCAATGTTGGTTGTTTGCAGTTTTGTTATAATTTTGATATGTTCGTGAGAGGAGGCAAGTACAGTGTTTACTTCTCCTTATTGACTAGAACTCTTCATGGCTTTATCATATTGGTAAGTAAGCATAGATCTTTAAAGCATTTTTAAATATGTAAAATTTAAGCATCTGCCTTTATGCAGCTTTTATCCACCTTATACATTTTGATTACACAGGGTTTTTGTTGTATTTGTTGTTGTTCTCTACATGTAGGTTATCTACCTGTTCACAGCCATGTTTACAACTCTTCTGGGGTTTTAAATCTTAAACCTTAGGTGTGTTCCTTAGCAATCTATGGTCAAGACCAAACTTTTGAATTCTTGTTATTAAAAAAAGTCTTTTGACTTAGTTAAGAGGTACTATTATGCTTTTTTATTAATGTAAGTACACAAGCTAAAAGTTAAAACATTAGGTAGCACAATGAATTGAGGGGGGAATTCTTTACTATGTCAAATAATGTACAAAAAATTGTACCTCAAATAATTTATATGATATGTAACCACACCTATATGATCATATGTTCTTGGCCCTCTCATAACCATTGTTTCTTTTTTGATGAATTATAGAAGGGATTTCTAAGGAGAAAGCTACATGGAAATCACCAATAAAAATAAGCTTTAAATTACATTTTGATAAAACTGATAATAATTTTTCTAAAATGACAAGATTGATTTTCTTGATCTTTGTGTTCTAATAAATGAATTAGGTACAACTACTTATTTCAACAAGTTCACAGTGTCCTGAATCTTGGGAAAATATAAAGTACATTTGGTGCCCTTAGGAAACTCACAGTCTAATTAGAGAAGATGAGAAACACAAGCAGATAATTATAATTTGAGAGAGAAACTGATTGATTTTAGAAAGGAGACAGAGAGTCAAAGCCATGAGAGATCAGAAGAAGGAGAGAAGAGACATATTCAGGCAAGGAAAGGATTCTTTGTGCAAGTGGCATGTGAGTAAATTTTTGAAATCAAGTTTAGACATGTGTAATAACAGGACTATTAAAGAAACAAACAAATTTCTGGTATGCACTGATACACATAGAATAATTCAGTTCTATTTGGTTAAGTTTATAAAATAGAAGTATTAGAAGAAAATTTAAAATATTAGCTTTGGGTCTTGGATGCCGGGTAAGAGAGCTCTGATAACATTTATAATTTTGGTGTTGGGGAGTCAGAACTGTACTTTAGGAAGTTTGTTTTGGCAGGGGTATGAATAAAAAAATCTGTTCCCCAGTATGCCTCACTATATTTGTAACCACTTCTACTAAAGATATACTAACAGTGGTGTACTGGAGCCGTGTAGTATCCACTTGTGAGACACAAATGTGCATGTCTTTTTCCAACTTCATCTAGTGATATCATGTCCTTCACTTAAAATAGGCAACATTGGGAGTATTTATACCACAGGACTCGGCATATGTTACATGAGGTGTTTTTCTCCCCACTCAGAGACTGTAGCTAAATATTGACCTTTACACCACTAAATGGACATTATGCTAGTTTCTACTGGTGATTTTTATGTGTGTAGACTTCATTTTCATTAGAACTTTCAAACTGATAACAGATTTTGTGAGAAAATAGTGATGCCAAATATAGAATTATAGGGTTTTATGCTCTAAAGAAATAAATCCATTGAGAAACATAAACTTTAGAAAGTTCCTTTGAAAAGTTTTTTTTATATTGTTATTGATATTGCAGTATATTCTTTTTTGTTTTTTTTTTCTCCAAACATCCATAATGATTGATCCTAAAAGAGTAAACATGACAAGGGTATAAGGAAAATATAGATTTTATTTTTTGCTGAGAGGATAAAATGAGCAATGTAAATAACTAGAGTATTATTAGAAAGACAGTAAAATATTTTATTAAACTATTTTACTTAAAATAGTTTTCTATTTATACAAAATAAATTTTACAGTCAATTTTAGCAAGACATTTATTAGTATTAAAAATTATATGTGTGTGTGTGTGTGTGTGTGTGTGTGTGTGTGTGTGTGTGTGTATTCATTCCAGGTTCTTCTCAAACATTGTTGCCTCCAGCTCACTTTCTTATGGGATTACGAGGTGTTATACTCTAATTTAAAACTTATTATACAGCTACTCCTTTGAGTTTACAAAATTAAATAAAGATAAAATAATATCCATTCATATACATGGATAGATGCAATAAATAATATCTAAAGCAGAAAAAAGTGAAAAGCAATGTTTCTCTTCTTTAGGGTGTATCTTGAAAGTAGTAAGATATATTTATAATGTTATCTTACATTTTGATGGTTGTTTGAAACATGTAATATTCTTTGCATGATATATCTATCCTCAGTTATAATATCAAGTATAAGACTATAAAAATATGTTAAAATTATTATAGTAATAATAATGTACAATTTATATTAGGAAATAATTTCTTTCATGTTCTAGTTTTCTCATGTTTTATGATAGTCCTTGAAACTTAAACATTTTTTATCTTTATCCTCCATGTGTGTAACCTGGAGAAATTAGGATTTCACATCAGCCATTCTCTTTTTACTTTGATTTATCTTATTCTGTACATATGGACTGAGTAACTATCGAGCTTTTGGATTAATACAGTCACCAGCTTTTTCTGATAATCAATATATTTAATATGATTCTGTTCTTTATGCACTTTTACTTTGGATCTATGCTATATTTTCACTTGGTTTGGGATATGATGTTATTGTGCTCTATATTAAAAGCTGATATGTGGCACAGTGTAACCTAAACAGAATATATTTATTGCTTAATCTTCCAGCTAATGTAGTTAATGTATAGAAGGGTGAATATCATTTTCTTTTTTTGTTGTTGTTGTTTCCAGAAGTCAGAGTAAATAGTTTACCCCCATCTTCTCACCTTTCAGACAGAAATTTGAAATCCATTGTGGCAAGAATACAGAGACAGATTTTTGAAAGTCTAATTTAGGAACATTCAAACGATGCATTTTCAAACAGCTAGAAAAGATTTTAACAGCCCCCAAAAAAGCAAGCATTATCCAGCTCAGTGAATTGTAAAAATCAAAGTAGATATATTCAGAGGAGCCATTGTAGGCTACATACTCCTTTTATGGATAAAACTTAAGTGTGAGATGCATTCAAATATACTGAAGGAACAAGAATATTTACCAACTACTTTTTTTCAGGTCAGGCTAAAGTAATATCATTCACATCAATACCAGATGTAGTTTCTTACATAGTTATATACCATCAGGACTTTCATCATTCAGAAGAAATGACTGATAGTCTGACTTACTGAGGTTTGAAAGAGTCATATGAGCATCTGAAAACACATCATTTCAAACTACAAATAATTATTGTTTCTGAAGGAATATGAAAGTTTTATTTTCAAGATTTTTTTTCTCTCTTCTCCACACTTTCTCACTTTGGCCAGGTTTAAGGAGTTCTTTCTCTCAAATACTTATTCCTTAAAACTTTGAGATTAGAGGACCTCTATTTTATAGGATACAAATCAAAATAAATGAAAGAAAAAAAGTATTTTTTTGGAGAACAAGCTATCCACTTTCAAAGATTAAATTCAAAGCACTTAACATTTAGTCTGATAATTCATTTCCAAGCAATTTAAAGTTTAGTTATATCAATTACTAAAAACAAATAATGCACCTTTTATGTAGTTAGTTATGCAAAGAAGCTAAATATGACAAAATACCTGAATTTTTTACTTAAAAGTAATACTTTTTTTTTTTTAGTTAAAAGTGCTATGTGTAAAATATCTATTAGAAAATTAATTCATTTTATGGCTTTGGCCATTATAATTTTACACTGAATGCTGTTTTAAAGAATCTTCTATGAAATTTAAGGGGATTCACATAATTCAAATTTTTATCATAGTGATATTGAATTGAAACTTTAAAGGATTCAAATTGCATTCATAGATGGAAAATACCAAGATTTGTAGAGAAATATACATTTTATTAAAGAGAAATATATCATCAAGATTTTATATTTACTACAGTGATATTTCTTTTCATATTTAGTTGTAGTATTTTTATACTTTATTATATAAATTACTAATTTTAATACAATTGAAAAATATATTATTCATCATGTTAATTTTCTCAATAATTGTTGGTGTGATTTAATTTTCAAATTAAAAAATTTGGTGTGAAAACAGAGATCTAGTTGATATATACATATTAATATTTTGATGACCTAGAAACACACTTTGATTCATTTTCTATTTTTCAATTACTTACACAATCTTAAGTGTTATAGCTATAATAAATGAATTATGTTTACTTCTTAGGAAAACTAAAATTCATACTTCAAGAAAAATATTTTCATAGCATACAAAATGTTAATATAAAATAAATTTTTGTTTTTTCTTGTATTGCTTATTATTTTAGTGTGATAATTATGAAAAAGTAGCATAATTTTTCCTGCATAAAATGTATAGTTTACTGGAATTATGTTCTTATGATTTGTTCATTTATTTAGTATTCACTATAGAAAACATTATAACTACAACACATTTTTAAGGAATATGTACTCAAGCTAGATAGTCTGAATTTGAATTCTTGCTCTTTGATGCTTTCTAGCTCTGTGACCTGGGACAAGTCAACTAATCATTCTGCACTTGAGTTTCCTCATTCTTTTAAATGAGGTTGTTAATAACAGAATTACTATAAAAGGTGGTTACCTTAAGTATTAGAAAAATAGATTGTAAACTCCTAAAGCATAAGCTTGTGATAGATGTATCTTTATATTCCCAGTACCTAAGAGAGTGCCTACCAGATATAATAAGCAGATAATAAGTATTTTGAATGAAAGTAAATGTTCTATTGAATGCTGGAAGTTGCTTGTAATCTCCTTGCCATTTCAGGCCCAGGTTACACTGGAACCCAAAGTGACAACATGTTAGACCAAATCTGCTGGTTCACATGGTTTAAATGCAAGAAATATTTGTTGAAAAGAACTGCATAACACGGTATCCCATTTTTGTCCTTCTGTCAGCCCTATTAGATGATATTCTTTTATTGATCCAACAAATGTTCAAGAATTTATTCATATAAATTTCTATAGTATGAAAATTAGCATTGCACAATTCTTTTTAAAATTCTTTTAATTTTTTTAATTACAGTAGAATACAATATTATATTAGTTTCAGATGTACAACATAGTGATTAGACATTTATAAAATGTACAAGGCGATCACCACAATAAGTCTAGTACCCATCTGACACCATACATAGTTACTACAATATTTTTTACTATATTCCTGGATATGCTGCACTTAACATCATTGTGACTATTTTTACAACTAGCAATTTATACATCTTAATCCCGTCTCCTTTTTCACTATTTTCAAATTTCCATAGTACCAACTCATAGGTTAATGGATGGATGAATGAAGGTATTGACAAGTGGATGGTTGGAATGAGAGATGACCAGATACACAATACAAAATGTAGTTTAAAAATGTTATTGCCCATTAAATTCAAACACTAAACCAGTAAGATACTTTTTTTTCCATTTCTTCCTCTTTCCTTTATCAGCGTATGATAAATCCTTCTGTCCCAAGGTCTCTCTTCTACATCTGTTGGTTTACAATTGTCACTGGCCCTCTTCACTACTGAAAATAAGATAATTAAAATGGTTGTTAAACCTTTAATGGTAAAAAGAATTGGTGCTTAAGAATAGAAAATGTATCTTATGACTGTGTTATGATAAATGATCCAGAAGTGGTTTCAAACACAGTATGCTCTAAATTTTAAGCTGACAGTAATACACGCACATGTTAATTAAGTGTATATTGTTTATGGTTAGAAACAAAATATTACTAATTGTTGAGACACATGTAGATGTGTAGATGACATTCTTATTCTTCTTGTATTAGTTACATTAAAGTAAAAAAATATGCAAATACACATTTCTCCTTCTAGCTATATGAGATGTGAGGATGTATGGAACTTTATTCTTAAGACTGTAAAATGTTGGTCTTAATATACCCCTAAAGCATCAGACAACTATTAGGGTAAAAACTTCTAAAGCTGAAGTATCTTAAAATTTGGTAAGAAGTTAAAGAGCCTGGGTAAATAACTCTAACCATTCAGAGGAATACCCAAACAAACATGGGTGATAGTGCTGATAATTGCAAAACTCTGAATATACTAAAACCAATGAATTGCATGTTTTAAAAAAGCAGACTTTTCATCATAGTTCAATAAATCTGTTAAGATATTCATACAAACAATTTAAAAATCATAGACTCTATTCTGAATATTTTCAATTTAACTATCATACAGTATATTCTACCTTAGTCTCTCCATCCAGCTTCATTGAATGCCACCTCCTACAAAGTGGTGAAATACGGTTTCCATTCTTCCTGATTTGTTCCTCACATCATTCTGTTTTTTAAAAAAAATTGTTTAAATTTTTTGGGTGACATTGGTTTATACAATTATATAGGTTTTGAGTGTACAATTCTATAAAACATCATATGTATATTGCATTGTTCTTATCTCCTTAAATAACACAGAGGAGTTGAAATGAATGTCTCTCCCCCATTTCTCCTGCCTTAGCAAACCTGCTTATTTAACTAGTAAAAATTGACCTATGTTTTGGAAGTTATATTACATATCATTAAAGTAACTATAGTAAGCACAATATTTTTCAAAACTTGATTATTTCAGAAAAAATAAAGATAATCATTAGAAGGGATCCATTTTAAAGTATCTTTATATGTAAAAGAGTTTTGTTGGGATGGGTGATACTAGTCATAGAAATGATTTGTTTTAGAAAAGATATATAGAAAACACATTGCCCCCTACACAGTTAAAATAGTAGAATTAATTTATAATCTCCAAAATCTAGAAGCTACCCAAATGTTCATTAATTGGTGAATGAGTAAACAAATTGTGGGGATATACATATAATAAAATGTTACTCAGCAATAAAATAGGATAAAATACTGATATATGCAAAAAATAAAATAAAATAAAAACCCCAAATGGATGAATCTCAAGAGCATTGAAGCATAAAGAGCCAGAGCTACATACTGTATAGTTTCATTTATAGAATATTCTGAAAAATACCATTGTAACAGAACAAATCAGTAGTTGACAAGGATTGAGGTTGGGTGGAAAGGATTGACTACAAAAGGGCATAATAAAACTTCATATGATGAAAATAAGTTATATTTGATTTTAGTGATAGTTATTTGACCATATATATTTATAAAAATTCATGGTATTATATACTTAAGAGAGGCAAATTTTACTATATATAAACTTCAATTAACCAGACTTTTTAAAAACCCTAAAAAATAATATAAACTTGGGCTGATTTTCAAGTTGTATTGATTGATTTGTTTTCTTTAATATATTATAAATCACAGAGGAATAAAAATTATTTCAAAGACATTAAATTCTGAGGAAAAAATCTATGAAAAAACAGTATCATATGTGTCACCCACTTATAATTTATTCCCTCCCTCTTTCTATCCCTCTCTTTTTTTCTCTCCCTAATCCCACCATCCTCCCCTTCCCCTCCTTCCTCTCCCTGTCTCTCAATGTAGTTCTGGGTTTATACTAAGGCTACTTAAATAACGTAGAAACTAAACTCCCAAACACACATATTCTGCAAACTTCCAGTCAACTCAATAGGTATAAATCTTCCTACAGTCTATTAATTCATTTTTTTCCAAACCATAGCAAACATAGTATGCAAACATCATTAATTTGCAGATATATTCTGCCTACTTGTGATGTGTTTGAATTTCATTATGTTGGTAATTTTAATTCTCGAAAAAATTTATTATTTTTTTTGAAATTCCTTGCTTTTTCCTCTCTATTCAGGCTCCCTGGCATGCACACTATCAAAGCATTATGCAATAAAAAAAATTATTTACTATAAATTTTTTGTTTTAACTAAGGTAAAAAAAATTTTAAATATGGTCATTATATTTTTACTGCTGGAATTAAATGCAGAAATATTTTTCCACTGTGAAAAAATATTGTGACTACTTATTGTTTAATATGTGTTCATTGAATGGCAAATGCATTTTTACTCACAGAAGTCCTTATTTCGGGTGTGCAAACATTAAAAAACATATCAGTCATGTATTTACATATTTACATTGTAATCTGATTTTAGGAAGTTATTAGAAACAACTTTATTACACTTTAGGTGTTTCTCAAATCACCCGAGTGTGCTTTGTTGCATTAGCCCAAGACAATTTATATTTTATTGGCATATGAGTACATGCTTTAAGTGCATCTTGAAGCACAGGACCACCAACCATGATAACTCAACAGACAATGGTATGATAATAAACCCCAGGTGTCAACCTATTATTTTGAAAAATAGCTATATAATTGACTTATATCAGATTTTTAAGATTTTGTATTCTTCATAATGGTAATTTATAATTAGTGACCTATACCTTCTGTAATTGTTAAAAATTTTATAGTGCAGTACAAAAAGGAATGTTTTAAAAACCATTTGATTTGGTTAAGTAAGATTTTTATGGCTATTATTTTTCAGATAAGAGACAGAAAGGGGAACTAACATTGAATAGAGAGTCCAATATCTTTTAAATATCATGCTAAGTGTTTTCATTTGCCCTTATCACATCATTTAATCTTCAGAATAGTTAGTTGAGATTTGTATTATTACCCCTTTTTTTAAAATGAGGAAATAGAAACTCAGAAATAATAAGTAACTTGGCCAACATCACAGACTCATACTTTGTAAAACCTAGGGCCATGCTCATGTACACCTGATTTCACTTCACAGACAACCATTTAATTAAAATTGTTTAACCTCAGTATTCAATATTGCTATGGGAATAATTTGAAATGTATCAAGAACTTATATAAATGCCTCATTAGTTCTTAGATAGCTTACAATTTGTAAATTTTCCTTAGGGATATGTTCTTATGAGTACTATGAACCTAGAAGTAAAGCAATATAATTTAACAAGGAATGGGCAAGATCAGTGTTCTTGTCATTTCCTGACTGTGTATGTAACCTTTTTAAAGTCAGATTATCTATTGAAGTGGCCCATGGGGAAGACATATGGCCAATTCTCAGGGTTTTGTGCAAATATAATGAGATATTTCATATGAAAACTTTTGCTTTATTATTCAAAATCTCATCAGTAAGATATTTCTATATTATTCCAGTTTTAATATAGTCACTGTTTCTTCTTCAGAAGTTCAAATGAGAAGTACTTGGGATTAAAAAGTAAGCTCAGTGTGAGTTTTAACTTAACCTTTAAAATGCAAAATTCTAAAAAAAGGCTTTAAAGGAAACTAGTTGCTCAAGAGACATTATCAAAATGTATAAAGTATACTTTAAAGAAACAAAGTTTGCCTTAAATTGAATATGAAGTATCTATTGTGTGGATATCAAGAGCTCTTAACTGGCATCCCAAAAGCCTTGAATTTCTTATTCCAGAAAAGGTAAAGTAGAATTTTTTAAGTAATTGGCACTTTAGCTTTTCCTAGAGCAAAGTGGTTATGAAGAGCAAACAGACCTACAGGGATATGTTGTCATAAATTGTTCCGATAAAATGTACATGAACAAAATTTGAACTAGGTTCCTTTACTTTGATTTATATTGTTACTTTGCGCATATTAGTTTTCATGCTTCTGGGCCATTTTATTACTATGTTTCTGTTAGGAAAAGACCAATTTAAGAACTATCTATTAACACCCAATTTAGAATTTTATTTTTAAACAGAAAATTAATATTGAGACAAAACCAGACATCATAGAAAGTTGCCTATATGAGAATATTGGAATGAAAGAGACTAGAAATCTTCTGCTGAAGCTTATATGGGTTATTTGAAATGTTAGCAAATGTCATTGTTATTTTTGCTGAATATATTTCTAACACTTGAGTTTGGGGCTTTACATAAGGACCATGTTAGCAATTATTTAAAATTTATATTCATGTATTTAGATTAAACTTTTAAAAAGTGAATCTCTATTCTAAAAATTAAAATACTTTAAGTTCTTTGATTTTTACCTATAAAGAAATAACATATACAGAATAAATGAATACTCTTTATTTATAGAGAAAGGGTTTTTTTACATTTAGAATGATAACATAATTCTTTTTTGCTTTCATATATATTTATATTGTTATGCTACATTTATAACCTCATACTTTATCTTGAGCTAAAAATCTAGTTATATCTTTAGATATAAATTACACTAAAATACAATAAGGTAGGTTTTCCAAATAACTATTTTCCAAATAGACACTGAACTGAGAAGGGAAGTCTGGTATTCTATTATGTAAAAATTATTTTATTTAAGAAATTGGCCAACATTCAAGGAAAATGTGAATATCTCCATGGGGGATTATCTGGGGGAAATATTGGCATCTATAATATAGAGATGGTCAAGAAATTCTGTTTTGAGTCAGATTGAAAGGTCAATCCCTGCCCTTTATAATGAGTCTCTCTTTTGTTCAGTTAGCATTGGCCAAGTGATATTGAAGCTAATTTTGCTTTGACAATTGGAAATTGTGTTATATTAATATCTTTCAAGTATATCAATATATCTTTCAATCTATACCAAATTTAATTTTATTTTTAAACTATAACTAAAAGCTCCAACAACACAAGATAAAATAAAATAAAACATTGATAGTGCTTAGGTCACTTATTAAAATATTAAAATAATGCCATCTTTGAAAATTTATATTTTGATTCTGAATTTACATTGTCACATGTTCAACTTGAACTTACATAGGATAATTTATTTTGATAAAGTTACACCATTCATATATATTGAGGAATGATTTATTATGTATTTTTATAGATGAGTGAACTTAATAAATATACTGAAACTTTTTAGAGAATAGACATCTTACTCATTATATTGTGGATTAACTTCTGAATTCAGCTCTTTTGCCATTACAGTTGAAATTATTTATTTTAACCATGATGTTAGTAGGTGATTTTAGAACTACATATAATAAAATTGCAAAGTCTATTTCATCTGCTTTAATTATTTCCATATTTATGCTGCTTTTCTCATTTCAATATTGCTCTTAGTTACTCAAGTCTTAGGACATATCTTCCTAGTGATCTCTCTCCATTTCTCTGGGGCTTACTCATTGTAACCCAGTTTCTAGAGCCTCATGGCTAATAGAGACATTCACATGGGTGGGTGTTTTCAAATTAAGTTATATAGTTACCTTTCTTTTTTTATCAGTGAACACTAATGCCTAAAATGGAAAGAACTGGTGGCAAGAGATGACATATGTTTATACTTTATGTCTGAGGTATATTTTGTAAACCTATCTAAATGGGTCATTAGAGGTTGCAAATGTTATAAATAAAATTAATTACATAAATTCATAAATATATATGTGTATAATCTTTGAATAGTGTGCCTAATTAGTTTATAAACATATACATGTCACAGTGCTTACAGAGAGACCACAGCCAAATTTTCATGTGCATGTAAGATATAACTTTACAAAACATTTTGGACCAAGTAAGAAGATATATTTAGTCATTGATACTGGCATTATATTTTATAATTTAAGTGTACTTATACCTGTGTATTTATGCTTATAAATTCTGAAAAGAATTCAGATTTACATGAAAAGAATAACTTAAATATTCAAATTTAAAATATTGATTTTTATTTTAACACTGTATTATCCTATAATTTATAATCTCCAGAAATTATGATAGTTAATTCAATTTGATATCATACTTAAAGGTGCATATATTCTCTTGCCTAAATTATTTCCATCGTAGATGATAGTATCAGGTTATTGGAGGAGTAAGGGAAATAGATGTTCTTAAGTGTTTCTAAAAAATAAAAATACAAAGGGTTAAATTAGGTTTTGGATCTAAGTTAAACTGAAGCTTGAAATATGGTGCTGCTGTAGAGCTATTGTCAGGGCCCAGCAGATCATATCGGCTCTGCCAAGTGTCAGCTGTATTGCTGACTGAGAAGAGAAGGTTTGATGTTGAGATGCCCAGTTGGAAGAATACCCAAGAGGCAGACATGAAGATGAAATGACAGGTACCAACTTTATTGTGCAGAGCACACTTCTGTTGGGATGTGCAGCTCCATTGAGGATCGCAGTCTATTGCATGGGGCACACAGTATTATATGAACTTCTCCTGCTCCCCTTTTCTTGTGCTCTCCTTCTGCTCTCCCCTTTTGCTCTCTGGGGGACCACATAACTCCTCACACAGCAGAGTAAAAAAGTGGCATTCAGCCTCACATGAGTGATACAAAAAGCTGAATATGTTTAAAAACTTTCTAAGTCTGTGGTTGTATTCCTAGCCTCAGGCCTGGATCATAGCCAGACCTTGGATCACAACAAGAACTTGGGCCAGCCAGGCCTGGTGCTCATATTTATTAAATGCTAATTTGGGGGTGAAAAAAATGATGTAGATGATAGAGGCTTTGGTCAACCCTTGTGATCACATCAAAGTTGCAACAGAAACACAAAGCAAAGAGTAAATAAAGTTGCCTAGGATCTAGATGAAAAGAAGCACTACAATTAGAGAGAGAAATAATTAACCAACCTGCAACAGTAGAAGGAAGGAGGGGGCAAAGATTTTAAGCTGCCTGGTCCCCAGAGGTTGAGTGGAATAGAGTTAGCAATAGCTGCAGACACCTCTTAAAGAGGCCTGGTTGGCAAGCAGACTTTCATGGTGATGGATCTGCTCAATCTGAGCACCAGATCCCTTTTGGGTGCATGGAGGGCACTAGGAACTTACAGAAGAATAGTGAGTTTTCAGAGTGAGGACCAAGGTGAGACTTGCTCTGTACAGAAGTGCTGGCTGTACCCATTCTTCCTCTGCTGAGCAGTCCCCTTTCCCAGTGTGCCAGACACAGTGCCACCACAGCTGAGATGTTCTCAAACTGGATAACAGAGGTCATTCTGCCCAAAGGATTCCCTGAAACTCCACCTCCTCCAAATCATGACCCCACCCAAGCCACATTCAGGTGTGTCTTCAGCGGGTCCAGTGCCAAGATTGAGCATTGCCAAGACTCACATTGGTGACAGTTAGCCTCAGGTTCTGGTGTGGCCTCTTGAGGCAACTATAAGCACAGTGTCTGTGGATTCCTTGCTGAAACTTAACAGGTGGCCCCAGAGGGGCACAAGCTGGGGATAAACTTGACCTGCAGCTGAACCCCTTAGGACTGTGCCACTGGACATCTACTTCATAAATCCATACTAATAAGACCAGGAGACTTAGAAGTTTTGCTTAGTATGTAGAAACAGACATGGAAAGGCAGCCAAAATGTGAAGACAAAGAAGCAGAAATCATATGAGAGAGCAGAACAGAGATCCAGAAATAATGGAGTCAAGCAATCTAACATATGCAGAGTTCAAAACACTGGTTATAAAGATGCTCAATGAAATTAAGAGAAGAGTACTTAAACTCAGTGAGAACTTTAACAGAAAGATAAAAAAAACACATAAAAGTGGAAATGAAAATGATAAAAGGGAGCCTGTCAGAAATGAAGAACACATTATCTGAGATGACGAGGATATTAGAGGGAATCAGCAGAGTGGATAAAGAAGAGGATCAAACAACTGATATAGAGAATGGAGAAGCCAAAGACAATTAGAATGACAGGGGAAAAAAGCCAAGACCGTATTAGTAATTTGAGAAGTTATGGGACTCAATTAAACATAAAAATATCCATGTCATAGGGGTACCTGAAGGACAAGATGTTGAAGAGCTATTTGAAGAAATAATGATGGAACACTTCCCTAACCTGGCGAAGGAAATATACAACCCCAGGAAGCTCAGAGTTCCTCAGACAAATGAACCCAAAGAGGCCCATACCAAGATACATTATAATTAAAATGTCAAAGATTAAATCCAAAGAGAGAATCTTAAAAGCAGCAAGAGAAAAACAGTTAGTTACCTACAAGGGAACACCCATAAGACTGACAGCTGATATCTCAAAAGAAACTATGCAGGATAGAAGGGCTTGGCACAAAATATTCAATGTGATGAAAACCCAGGATCTACAGCCAAGAATACTTTATTTTAGCAAAGCTATCATTTAGAGTTGAACAACAGATAAAGAGCTTCCCAGACAAAAAGAAGCTAAAGGAATTTATCACCACCAAGCCAGTATTACAGGAAATGTTTGAAGCACTTCTTTAAGAAGAAAAAAAATCATGTATCCAAAACATGAATAAAGAATGGTACCAACTACATTCATATCAACAAGTACCTCAAATGGATAAGAATTAAGTATTCCAATCAGAGGATAGAGTGGCCGAATGGATAAGAAAACAAGATCCATACATATCCTGCTTATAAGAGACTCACTTCAGATTAAAAGATACACACAGACTAAAAGGAAGGAGAAAGAAAAAGATATCGCCTTGATGGAGCCAGAAGGCATTGTGTTGAATGAAATGGGTCAGATAAAGAAAGACAAGTATTGCATGATTTCAAGTACATGTGGAATCTAAATAACAAAATAAACAACATCAAAAATGGAAATAAACTCATAGATACAGATAATATTTTGAGTGCTACTAGATGGGAGGGGAGTTGGGTGATGGTGAAAAAGGGCAAAGGGTTTAAGAAGTACAAAAGAATAGTTACAAAATAGACATGGAGATATAAAATGTTGCACACGGAAGATAGTAATGCTTTAATAAATATGTAAGGGGGAAGAGAGGTATTAGATTTATTGGGGTGATCACTTTGTGAGTTATATAGATCTCTAATCACTATGCTGTACAATTGAAACTGCTATATTATTGTATGACTACTATAATTGTAAAAAACTAATTGAATTGTACAATGTAAATATGAGGAATTAATTGCCTATTATATTTCAATAAAGCCAAAAAAAGATGAAGAGATTAAGAAGTACAAATTGGTAGTTACAAAACAGTCACAAGGATGTAAAGTAAAGCATAGGGAATATAGTCAATAATATTGTAATAATTATGTATGGTGTCAGGTAGGTAATAGAGTAATCAGGGGAAACACTTCATAAATTATATAAATGTCTAACTACTATGATGTACACCTGAAACTGACATAAAATACTATTAAATGTCAACTTTAATTTAAAAATGCTGATTTCATATGTCTGTAAATATTTGTCTAAATGACATGAGTATGTAGGTTTTGTACTTTAAAGAAAAAATGGCTAAGTTAAAGTTTCAAATAATATTTTGATCATAAACAATCAGCTCTTTCTTTAGAAAAAAATGGGTTTGTTCAGGAACAGCAGAGAACTGCAGTTCTGAACATGAAGTTTAAATGCAGATCACACAGAAGTCTAGAGAAACAAAGAAAAGGAAAGCTCTTTTATGGAGTAGGAAGGAGCTGTTGTAAACAAAGAGTTCATTTGAGAAAATTGAAAGTTTTAAGTATAGTACTTTTCACTGGCTATCTTATGGCAGACCCCATTGGCTGAGGTGTTACTGGGCAGAAGGAATCTTTTCTTCCTCCTGCTGAGGTACAAACGTAGCTTCACTTCCTGTCAGAGATACAAGGTACAGCTCTTCCTGTTCGGGTTAGTAGTTTGTGTTGAGTGACACGTGTGTGAATGTTTCCTCTTCTAGCCTCCCAACTCCATTTTAAATAGGTTTCTGTTTACTAATTTTTCACAATATATTAACAATAGAAATCTAATACATATTTTTTGACAATAAACGTTGACAGAAAACTTAAGTGAAATAATGAAACTGCCTCATGTTTATACAGAACTTTCTCATTTCTCATGTAATACATTATTTGATCCTCAAAACCCTTGTGAATTAGCCAAGACAGAGGTTATTAATCTCCTTTTAAATATGAGAAAGCTAAAGTTTAAGAATCTATTTTACTTTTATAAGGTGCTAAATTAGGCCCAGTGATATTTTTAGAACACTACATTGCTTCTGAGTATTCAGAATCTCATTTTCACCTAATTGAGAGTAAGAAACAGTTGTAAAATTAGAATGGTTTTAGGCCTGTATATTCTTATAATATGTGTGACGATATGAAGTATCAATAGTGAGGTTGAGGCTGGTATATATCAAATGAATTCTAAACCAAAGGAATTCCAACAATGAAGTATTCTATGTCCATTCCTTGTCTCTTTTCAACATTTAAAATTATGTAAGTGTCACATTTGGAAAAATATATATATCTGCATCATACCTGCATGGAAGAAAGTATAACACATTGATTTAAAGAAGGGGGACAAAACCAGACTTTTGATCCTTGAATTACAATCCTGTAATTTAGATCTCTTCAATTTGATAACTTTTTAACTCTGCAAGCCTGCAGATAGCTACTACTTAACACTTATGCTTACCTATTTCACAGATATTCAATGTTGATTTCCTTATCATTTGAAAAACATGTAAAGTCTAGCCACAGTTAAATGCATCTGCTCTTCTTACATGTGCAAAGTGATATGTACATTACTATATAACAAAGACATGATTTTGTATTTAAAGTACATTAATTTAAAGTATAAGTCTACCCAAACTTCAAAATTTAGCTACACTTCAGAGCTCTGCTTTGTGTTGAAGTCTCTATAGAATTAAAACATCTACTCTAAATAGCCCAGTCACACTTCAAGTTACTAAAAGATAAAAATTATTGTATAGCTTCTTTACCTGTTACACTTAAGTCCTAAAATTAAAAAAAAAAATTTGAGTATACTATGTATGCAAAGAAAAATATTAATATGTGTGAATTTCCAAGAGCTATGCCACACATTCATTTAAAGATGTATCTAAGTATAGTTATTATTAAATGCAGATGCTATCATGGGAGATGTTGAGGAGAATTACTGAGTTTGACATTTCTCAAAAGAATTAAGTTTAACCTGAAGAAGAAAGACTAAATCTTATACATTCTTGAGGTCTGTAGAATGAATTTTTTCAGTAAATGCATTAAAGATATCATGACTGATAATGAATATGCTATATATATATATTTGTTTTTATAAGATAAAGACAATCTCTCTTCAAAAGCACCTATTTTTTTCTCACATTCGATGAGTATATTGGAATGTATTGGTAATCGTTAAATATTATGGAGTTAAAATATTATGAAGCACTTAAATTGTCTTCTGTAGTGAGAAGCACATTATTATTTTAAGTAAAAAGACAATTATTCAATTTAGCTAATTATACTTTGCCTTTCTAGAGCAAATAACTTTTAATTCTTAATTGCAACTTATTGAGGGACTCTTTTAAAAAAAGGTCTCATTCTTGGCTGCACATTAGAATTATCTGGGTTACTTTTAGAAAATACTGCTATCCAGACACCACAGCCAGATATTCTGATTATGGCACTGGGTTGGACCTAGGCATTGGTATTTTTAAAAAGTTCCCTAGGTGATCCAAACGTACAGCCAAAATTGAGAACCAATGAGCTAGTAGATGATTGTTACATCCCCTAAAGTTTTACGATTCTGAGTTTGTTCTTTTTTAGAAAAAAAATGTATTTTAATACCTTACATATTTTTTTAAAAAAATTAGAAGCAAAAGGGTTATACTTGGAACTTGCTTTCTTACCACTGTTTCCACTTACAACAGTGATCCTCAACGTGGCCACACACTGGAATTTTCTGGGTGCATTAAAAGACACTGATAGCCTTTCAGTCATTCTAATATGTAACCACAGATGAGAATCACTGATCTAGCCACTAGAACAAGCCCTGATGATTTTTCCTTTTCCACTCTGGTGGGTTTAGAATAAAACTCATAGAAAGTGGTACATATCTCTCATGCTTAGATCTCTATTGGTATAATATTATAAAAAGAATAGTAGACAAAGTCAGAAGATTTGGCTCCATCTGAGCTTTGACAATCTTTTTTAATAACAAAAATAAGAAATAATCTTCATGCAATAAAAAATGTAAAACATTTTCTAAAATGCTGCTGAAATATTTAGTATTGATTATCAGACGATATTTTAGACTAATTAAAAAAAATTAGTAAAAAGAAACAACCTAAGTTGGGTTACGTAGTTCAGAAGTAGTAGGCGTGAACTGATGCTTCTCAAGGGCCATAGATCTGCTTCTGACTTTATTATTTGCCTTATCCATGAACCGTTCACTTCTACTTTAAGGGTTAAAGTAATAACCTATTCTGCCTTCTTCAGGAGTTTGAACTTAGAATTATATTCAATTATGTGTGAGAAATATATGTATTCACATATTTATGTTATTATTATTACTCAAACAAAGCATGAACATTCTAAAAACTATTGTTTTTTACCTCTGCCCACTCAGAGATACCTATCAGAATATTTTCTTAAGAAGAGAAAACTTCTTAATTGTCTTAAATTTGCCATTGCTAAACTTGATACCATAATGGATACATTTAATTTAATATACACCTGATTGGGAAAAAAAAGTATAATCAGTAGAAAATGATGTAAGCTTACTGCTTTTAGAAAAAAACATTGGATTAAATTTCATCTAGCATCATTTCTGCGATTATACATATTGGTTATTCTCCCATGGAAAGGAGTTGTTTTTCTAATTTTAATTAGTACAATTACTACTACAAACCTGCCATTGCTGTTATTCAAACTTGTTTTTTTTAAGCATTACAAAAATAATGCTTACTTAAGCTACTATTTATCTGTTCAATAATTGAACATATCAAGATGCATTAGTTATAGATGTTAATATGGCATATTTCATTTAAAATCAGTTTCTTGTGCATATGATTAAAAAAATAAGTTTCCAGTGTCTAAGAAGACCAACTGACATCTATAGATGTTAGTGGCATGAAAAATTGTCTTATATACAGTCAGACATGCCTAAGGACAATGGTTTCTAAAATTTTCAAAGTCCAGTTTGTTATAAATTTTCAGGTCTCAAATGTACTTTGACTTTTTAAAATATGGCCATTCACATGAAATAAATTATCAGAAAATCTTCAGAAATAAAATTTAAGCCATAAAAGAGTGATAATATAGGATGATAGACTGCTCACTAAGATCAGCAAATATGGCAATGTTCTTTTTAAAGAATAGTATGTAGCATGTTTCTTTTACTTCAAACCAATCCTAAAAATGAGGTAGACATTTACAGTTTTGTATCTAATACAAGTGGAAACTAGAAAGCCAACTGATAAAAAAGTGGTAATAAAATAGAAATAGATTCTATTACCATGTTTCTTCCATGATACCTACTTTTACTTTTTTATTTTCAAGTATCTGCATAACAATTATAGAGAAACCTGGAAGTGGTGAAAGGAAATAGACTTGTCTATGCGAACAAACGCAGGACAAATTTAATGGTTGTTCTAAGTGGACTAAGTTTTTTAGGTATGATGAGGTAAGTAGCCTCATTAATGATGTGACAGTTAATCAGAATGTTTCAATAAAGGTGGAAGTGGTTGGTTTGGTATAGGAAAACAGTTAGATGACTGGAATACTGGGGGGCTGTACTCATTTTGAACTGTGGCAGGTGAGTGTAATGTAAACCCATCCAGATGGAGCAAAATCAAGCTATAAACAAGTGTGGGAAAATGTTAAGGTGCTATTTCCAAGTGCTTTGTCTATGTATCATAGAATAAATTTGATGCTCAGTGAGCTCATTTACTTTATTTTTTTATGATGGGTCACTTACATCTGCCCATTGAAAGCTGTCTTATTTCCATTAAATATATTTCTCAAAGCAAGATCTATATTAATTTGAGTAAGAATTATCTTGGGAGCATGTTAAAAGTATAATTTTGAGTCAGGTGGTTGTTGGATCTACAATAAGAAACATGTATCTTATTAACACCTTTATGATATGGTGCTACTTTATATTAATCTCTTTACATTGTTAACAATTGATTGTAATACTTCTGAAATGAGAAATATTTTTAAAGCAAATTATGACATTGAACATTGGAAAAGGACATAAATGATGACAATTATTCTATATTCCAATGAAATGAAATTAAAATAAGGCCAGATTAAATTTAGTTTTGGATAGAAAGTAAAGCTTATTGTAGAAAAGTATGCTATTTTGGGGAAATTTAAATGAACTTATTTATAAACTTCAGTCTGAAACTAAAGAGGAAAAACAAACATCCATGTATCTTATTGTACACATTGTTCTAGTTTTTAAAACTATATATGCATTAGTATATTTTTAATAATAGAATTTATCTTCCTTGCTGTGTTTTAGCCTTCATGTTATTCAAACAAAATTGTTCTATTTATTCTATCTATTCTGTTGATCACTCAATTTAGTTTATTAGAAAACATATCTCTTTTTGTGAAACTGCAGTTATAGAGACATAAATCTGGGATGAAAACAAGAAAATAGATCACCCATTCCATTTCTAAATAGTTGTATATATATTTTTTTCATATAATGCACCTTTGGGAATTTTTCCCACTCAATGTTTAATTTCATAAGTAATGAATTATCTATGAATTTTGAAGAGTATTAATTAATTTTTTTGTTTTATGTATTTAAGAAACTTACTTTTCCTCTTTTCTTGTTTTTCTTTTCTAATATCATTATATCACTCTTAATTCTATTTACTCTGGTGTAAATAAACTACGTACAAGAAAGCAACAGGATAAACTTTTAGAAATGACTCAGACTAGATATTACTTTAACAATTTTATTATTCTTTGAGTAAACTTTACTTTTTTCAATGGTATTTTAGTTTTCTCGGACTTAAATATCTGTTTTGAGGTCATCTTATTTCTTCAAAACAAAACAAATCATCCAGACCCTTGAAAAAGAATTCGTAAGGACTGAAAATTTTCAACAATATTTTTTTATCTGATTTAATCTTCACAAAAAGTCAATGAGAGTATCACTTTCTCATTTTACAAATGTGTAAATGGAACTTCATATGATCAATTTCCCCAAGATGTGCATTTAGTAAAAACACACATGCTTCAGATATATCCACTTTGGATCGTGACTTGCTTTCTACTGTATTAGACATTAGTGTACAAAGACATAGTGGATAATATATTTATACTCAGAAGCTGTGGGAAGATGTGAGCGGCTTATTGTTGGTATGTCATTCTTTATGATTAAAATTAGGCAATAAGAAGACTTCAGTGGAATTAATTCTGTTGGCAGACACATTGGCACCATTCTTATGACTGCAACTATTGATCCGAATGGGCGTAGAAGACATTAGAGAGACTGGATGGTAAAAGATGAAGAGAAAGGACATTTGCCTAAGAAAATATGTTAGCCTCTAGCCCAAAAATTGTTCAAATGACAGCAGGTTTATGGTCTCTAAAAAGGTTATGCATCATTCTACTTAAATTCTTTCCTAATATTTCGCTTGTCTCTCATAGAAAACCAATGAGATACCACAGTAATTGTTTGTAATTGTCATGAGCAAATGAAGATGAGACAAATTTAGAAACCATTCTTTGTGCAATGTAGTGAGAAGCCAATGTTTATCACCCAGAAAGAGAAGCAAAGGGCTCAGCTATAGTTTGTTCGAGACTGTTTCCAGTAAGGTCTGTGATCAATTAAGCACTTTGTTGGATTTTACTGAGGTCAGACTTTAATACTCACAATGTGGAACAGATCCATTAAAAGAGTTGGGAAAAGATCAGAGTCATAAAGGCAGGATTGCACCAAAAGGGAAAAATAGCTGACCAAGGATTCTCTCATCAAATAGGTAAAATCTTAAAATTACATTATTTCAGTAAAACCCAATTTTAATTATTTATTTTTATTGGCATTTGGCTTTGTTGTTCTTGCTGTTTTCTTCCAAAACACAATATTCTGAGCTGAATACATAAATACAATAAAATTGACATCTTCCCAGCTGGTTTTAGTCAAAATTACTAGATCCTTAGTTTTTGTTTTCTGGCACTAAAATACATAAAAACCTTTCTCTGTGCATTCAAACAATCTCCTACATTTTAAGTTAGGTCTAGGTATTAGAAGTATATGGTGAAATTAATTTGGGAGGAATGTACTTATTTGATAAAGAAAACTCCTTTTACTTGAAATATTAAAAATAATTTCATAAAATTCCTCTGGGTGCTGAAACACTGATGTTCAATGAAATAGGCTCATTATCTTTCATTCTTCAGGCTAGTATACCTTTTTACACACAAAATTCATACGCAAAACTTTTTAACACCTACCATGGGCCAAGCATTCTGCTAGATGTAAGGGAAAAATGGTGAGCAAGACATAAATTGTACTGATTCTCATACAGTTTATATACTACCTGAGACAGCTTTTCAGAAATCTTTACAGCCATTAAGTGCTGTCATCTTTTTATTGATGTTAAGCGTTATGAGTCTATATAATACTCGTTAGCAGTTCTTTCTCATGTCTGTAATTAAATTCTAATTACTATAATTTAAAATCATAATCTGAGACCTTTGAAAACAAAGAGATAAGCCAGTCTCACAATAATAGTAAACTTCTTAGAGAATCTAGGCATATTTTTTTATAGTCTTTACATGATTCTTAGATGACAGTAGGCAGTGAGAGCATAGCTGTTGCATGAATAGAAGACAACATAATGCAATCGAAGGAACATGAGCAGAAGTAAGGAAATATTTATTTTAGCTTTAATTCTATTGATGTATCACAATGTAATGTCTGAAAAATTGTTTCCACTTCAAAGATTTCAATTTCCTTAATAGTAAAATCAGGGTGGTTGGCTTTATGAATTTTATTTTCTTCTAGCTTCCCTAATATAGTACTTCCATAGCAATCCTTATTTCTGTTGGTTGGTTATAGTAAATGTTTCAAAAACAAGAAGAAAGATGGGGACAGGGAGAAGAGAGAAAGGAGGGAGGCAAGAAGAAGAGATGTCAAATAAAAATAAACCGATCACATAAATCTCATATTAGTATTCAGTATATAAACTCCTAAAAAGTAAGAAATGTATAGGGGTATTTATTTCTGTGCTGGTATCTTGAGGGAATTCAAATGAAAGTTTAGAGCTAAATACTTCCAGTTTGGGAAATTCAGGAATATCTTTATTTCTATTAGGACTTTGGACCCCCAAAACTTAAATGTTTTCACAATTTTTATCATAGTAATAAAAATTCTTAAATTTTTATTTATGAGCATATCAATTTGTCATATCTTGAATGCCTCAGTAGGAAAAATAAGTGCATTGCAATATTATTACTGTTCACTTTGGCACTATGCTTGTTCCTGGAAACAAAGTAGTTTTTTCCTTTGAACTTGATAGACTATTAAAACTACTTTGGCTCTTTCTAGTACACTTTAAAAAAATAATATTCTCATTTGATACTTGGGCAGAAATATATATTCCACTAAGTTTTTACATTTATTTTGATTTTTATAATAATAATAGTTATAAATAGATTAATCTCCTTATTTACTGAAAATTGAACTTCAGAGTCTTTTTTTTTCTTTTAAAATGAAGACCCTGGAAGATTCAAAATCCTTACACTATTTCAGTTTAAGCATTTGAAAGGTCTGCTTATATTGCAAAATATTTATAAAATGTTTCATCTAATGTAATTAAATTTCAGTAGAACAAAAATCTCCACTTCATTTTTTCCCTATACAGTTGTATGTATATATATATATATATATATATATATATATATATATATATATATATATATATATAAACACACCTTTTGCTTTACTTTTTGAAATGCAACATTCAACATTAGCTATGTATTTACAAACATTTTGATTTAGGTGAGTTTTCTTGAGACTTGCTTATAATATTTGTAGGGGGTATCAGATTTAAATTGTTTTAAGAATGCTAATGAATGATTCTTAAGATATTTGACAGAATGAGGGCAGTTGTAAAAAGAAACAACAGCACTGTCTTTACAGCAAGCATTGTACTACTCTCCCAATTAGCAATACTTTACATTGACATTTTTGTTCAGCTGAGCAGCTGACTGTGCTAATTCTTCATAGTTGTGTTAAGCTATACTCATTTTATTTTCTAAGTCTACTTTTCAGGAATAGCAAGAGAAAATGAAATTTTTCAAGGTCAGGGAAAATGAGATTGCATGGCTGTTTTGTTGATACTGTCATTCAACATATTCTTGAATGTTTATATTTCTAGAGAAATTTGTCCGACTATAGCTCTTTCATGATCTTGTACACACATGCACACACACACACACACACACACACACACACACAACACACACACATACCTATATAGGGATACCATAGGTATCTATCTATCTATATTCTAAATATTTCTTAATTGTCTGACTTACTTTCTGTTTTATGAGACTAAGAAATCTGTCTCTCTTCAGAACCTAGAACAGTGCTTGGTAAACAGCAGGTGCTCAAAAAGTAGAGTCGATCTTCATTGTGTGCAGATTTTGTATTTGCAAATGCACTTACTCACTAAAATTTACTTGTACCTCCTAAATCAATACTTGTAGTATTTTCATAGTTATTCATGGACATTGCAGAGAGCAGTGAAAATGTAGAGTTGCCTTTTGTGAACATTCCCAGCTGAGATTCATCAGGTGCTATTCTGCTTTATTTCAGCTCTTAGAATAACCAGAAGATGGGGACAGTATGGGGCAGTGCAGTGTGGTATAAGAAGCTTTGACTCTGGAGCCAGTTGAATGGGGTTTAAATCTTATCTATGGTACCTGATAATGGAGTGTTCTCAGGCAAATCATTTTGCATAAATGAATGTTGTTTCCTCTTTTGTAAGATAAATAAAATTTACTAGAAATAATTGTTTTGATCTTTAAAATTTATATATTTTAAGATTTATATATTTCCCCTAGAAATAATAATTCAGTATTGGATAGTTAAGTGTTGATGGTAACATTATAGAATTTTGCAAATAATGATAATTGACTATATTTGTTGAATAAAGGAATGAATCACTGATCCAGAAGCTGTAAATAATAATATTTATTTTATGACCATTTCACATGAATGAATTCTAATTGCTGCTTAGTGATTTCCCAAATAATGTGTGGTAGGCAGAATAATGTCCCCCCAGGGATGTCTAATCTCTAATCTCTGGAACCTGTGAATCTGCTAGGTTACATGGCAAAAAAAAAAAAAGGTTTATGTTTGTGGATATAGTTAAACTAGCTCTTTCGCTGATCTTAAAATAAGATTATTATGGATTATCATGGTGCACCTAATGTAATCACAAGGACCTTTAAGTAGAAAAGGGAGGCAGAAGAAAGAGAAGCAGAGAGATGGCAGTGTGACAAAGACTAGACCCAACACTACTGACTATAAAAATCCTGGGGGACCATGATTCAAGAAATGTAGATCACCTCTAAAAGCAGGAAAAAAAGAAAGAAACAGATTCACCCCTGGAGTTTCTAGAAAGGAATGAAGCCTTGCTGACACCTTGATGTTTATGCCCATAGGATCCATTTCAGATTTCTGACCTCTAGAACTGCAACATAACAAATATGTTGTTTAATGCCACCAAGTATGTAATAATTTTTGCAGTAGAGAAAAAAAACAAATACAGATATCTTCAAATTTTAAGCTGATCATTTTTGCTAATGTTGCTGTTTTTCTCAAAATGATAAAATTAACCTGGTACTAAAATGAAAAAGTCAAAAGAGAACAACATTTTAGCTGGAAAAAATTTTCCTTCCAATACCATTTGTCATTATGGGATAGAAAAGGTTGGAAGTAATAGCACATGTTGGGAACTTTATCAGGAACAACTATTGGATATAGAAGATGATTTATCTTTATAACAATAAAATACACACCATTCATTTCAAGTCCCAGAGGGGGTTGGTCTCCTACCAGTGTATCGGATAGATCATGTTTTTGTAATTTTGCAAAAATAATATTATTAAAATAATAATTGAAAGATACTAGCAAGTGCTTCTCATATTATGTAATTTTCAGGGCCTAGAAAACTTGGATGCATCTCTGCTTAAATGTACTATCAGGAAATTTAGAGAAAGAGTGAGAGCAAGAGCAAGAGGGAGAGAGAGAAAGAGATTGACTCTGACCAAAAAAAAAAAAGTCAACCAAATTAAACACCTGTTTCTCATGTATCCTTGTGTATGTTTTCCTCTCAAAGTACATTTTCTGTTGTGAGGGATGCATATAACACTGAGACGAGGAGTGAGATAGCACTAACGAACTGGTACAGAATACATAATTCATCTAGTGTTGATCAATTAAGCACTTACTATATAACTAATCCTCGTGGTCTACAAGAGAGAATTATGGCTCACTATAATTTCACTAATAACTTATAGTCTAATTGGAAAGATAAAAAAACACAATGACACATCATCATTAGTATGATATAATACATAATTAAGCACTAATATGTAAGGCACAGAAAATTAAAGAATAACATAATAAGGTACAGTTTTAGCTGAACCAATAAGACACACACACACACACACACACACACACACACACACACACACATACACATAGAATGGATATTAGTTTCATAGGAAAGCTAAGATCTGGACTTGGTCTTAAAGGATGACTATTATATGATGTCAACTTAATTTGCAGCAGTAGTTTAAATAGTGACAGAATAAATATAAAACAAGTTATCTTATGAACACTACAAGGAATGGCATGATTAGAAAAAAATGAAAATATCTGACAGGTTGAATGCCTTACATCATGTATTTCATTTTATCTTTGCAACAATCCTCTGGTGTAGGTACTATTTATTATTCTTGTTTCACTGATGGAGAAACTTAGAATGGCTTAACAATTCTCCCAGGGTCACAGATCTGAAAGAGATGTGACAAAGTCAGGACTGAAACCCAGGCCTGTCTGATACCATACTGCTCTCATACATTTGAGGAGTTGTGATATAAAGAGAAAATAAGACTTGGTAGGCTTCACATACTTAAGGTAGACTTCATTCAGCTGATAGCATATCTTTGCATATATATACATACACACACACACACACACACATAAAACCTTTGAGAATTATTATTTATTCAACAGATTAAACTAGCAATTTCCAGGAGGCTTCTATATTTTTTTGATGTAACTATGTAAATTCCTGAAGTACATGTCAACATCTAAAATCACGTTTCTTAATGTCATGAAAATGAAGTTAATGGTATGATAGGCTTTGCTCTTGTTGTCATGAAAAAAGACACCTGCTCTCAATTTTCTGTATGTATTTTCATGCAATAGAAAATTGCTTTAAAAAAAAGTCCTGATAGTTTTGTTTTTAGTCAATGTATTCACTGCTAAAATTAAACAAATAGAACTACCATGTTTAGTAAGGTACTTGACATGAACCATCAAGATTTGCTAATTTCAGAATAACTTAGTATCTTGATTTTAGTATTGGAGCACTTGTTGCCTAGTAGTATAGGCACAGCTTCTAGCTAGTGTGACCTTGGAAAATGGACTTCTTAATTCTACTAACGTCATTTCTTCATATTTAGAATTATGTGGTTGATTAGATTTTTATTTAGTGTGTTTCTTGCTCTGAAATTCTAAAGTCCTTTGGTTTTGTTGACATTGGCTGATATCAAGGTATTATACATTTTCAAGAAAATGATTAAATGCAATTGGTTATATTTGAAAAATAAAATAGACACTACTATTCAGTGTCAATAAAAGATGAAACTTTTCTTAAATATTTAATGTTAATAGAAATCATGAACCAATAATGGCAAGAAAAAATGAGAGAATTTAATATGCCTAATTAGTTATTCAAAATATCCAGTTGCTAACTTACATGACAGCACCATAGGAATACTTAGATAACAGATCCCTAGTTATGATCACAGTCCTAGGCCATATTAAAAGTGTGAATGATCACAGTTAACACTGTAATATGGTAATATTATAAATAGATGTCAGAGATAATACATTTATCTATGATTGGATAGAACTGTGTCAGAACTGGCAGGAACAACAGAACTTCATATAAAGCATGCAGTTCTTTATTTTACATATTATTTATTTTTTAATTTTGCTAAGTGCTGATACTGTGTCTCATGAAACTCTTATTATAATGGCATATTGGCTCACCCTATTAGTTAGGAGTGTATTCCAACTTTGAAAGCTGTGTCTAATTTAAGCTGTGTCAATGTAAGAAAAATACAGAATAAACCCAAAAAACAAATTGAAGTAAATTTATGAAGTTGCAAATTCAAGGAATTTTTGGCTTTGAAAATTAGTCTAAGTATCAGTTCTCTGTGTTGTTTTGGACTGCAGAAAAAATGTATAGCACTTTGTCTACTTTAAATATTAAGACATTTTCAAATACATAGTCATGTAAACTACAAACTAAGAAATGTACAAAATTTAAGTATACCATTTTTGTACACAGTACTGTTTCTCATGTGTGCATTAGTAAAAGTCAAAAGAACCCTAAAAGTTAACTTACCATTATTTTTGGATGTATTAAACATTACATTCCTTTTAAACTCAGGAGGCTTTCCTTTTAATCCTAAATAAAATTTTGTTTTACTTGAAGAATAATTTTAAAATCTGAATATGTGATAACCACTACTTTATAAAAGGCATATTGCAAAGGAAAGGAGCATTTGGTTAAAAAAAAAAACTCGCACTTGAATAGCTTACTTTATTTATACAGTTTACTAGAACATTTTTATTGCTACCTTTTTTATTTAAAATAGTCTGGGGTATTTTTGGAGACTTTTAAAGAGTTCATTTAATAGTGATTGAATTAACTTATGAAGATCTCATTTCATTGAAATAGTCTAAAATAAGATCTCAAAGATTTGGACTTAAATAATTCATTTACATATAAAATTAAAAGAGATTTGATTACAGTAAGAAAAAAAAACTCTAGGGGTTTTGTGTAGCTAGCATGCAGTAATTGTACCTGTAGAGGATCACAGGCACTTGGTCGGACTACCTCATGACTGAAGAGAGGTTTTAAAAAAGTAGTTATTACATAATGGTACCATCTGAGCATGTAGTCATATAACCACCTGAATTTGCAGTCTAATTATAATTGAGCTTAGCTTACTTTCTTTAATACCATCTAAGACAGTTATTCATTTAGCCATAGGTTTCTTTTTTGATGCAGGATAAATATTTGTTGCATATAGTTCTAATTGTTTGGAATTAAAATGAACCTTTCACTGGGTTCTGCAGACTTAATTTAAAAGAACATCCACCCCACCCTCTACTTGTCTCCTCTTGTGCTAGAAATTCATTCGCTAAAAGACTTCTTAACTTGGTTGCAAAAAAATAAAAATTAAAATTAATAAACCACCCACATGCCATGGCTGCCTGTGTTCTTTTAGCCTGGAATTCTGCCATTACTTAACAGCATATGCTCAGCTATATTAAATCTTTTACAACCCCCATCCACATATTGTGGAATCAAAAGAAAAAAAAAAGTCCAAAGAAATTCTACCATCTGCTATACTGAGACTTTGAAAACTAAAGAAGAAATAAGTTATGGTCAGAAAATTTTTTTCTTCTCAAATAGCATCTATGAAAAAAAGAAATGAAAATTAAAGTATCACAGAGCTGAGACTTCACGGGCTTAATCCATTTAAGTCTACCAAAAGTAAAATACTATTGCAAGGGATAGCTAGTACAGTAGCTAGTAGCATCTCTGTCTATTGAACACATGAAATACAGTTAGTCTGAGTTTCAATGCATTATAAGTAAAATATATGCCAGATTTTGATCACCTAATATGGATAAAAGAGTATAAAACATCTTGATAATTTTTATATTGACTGTATGTCGAAATGAGAATATTTTATATATATTAGGTTAATCATATTAAATTAGTCACCTGTTTCTTATTGCTTTCTTTACTGTGGCTACTAGAAATTACATATATAGCTTGGCTTACATTTTTGTTGAACAGCTCTCTTCTGTACCCAAAGTAGTAAGGAAATTTTGGTTTCTTAACTAACACTTTTGAATTTCTTGTTTCTTATGTTATAGATTATTAAAAATATAATACCAAAAACCTGTAGTGTTTATGGATATTAATATTGAATATTAACATAAAATTGCTATTATTAATTGCATGTATAGTAACATTAAGTATGCTTAATCCAGAAACATACAAGTTAGGGACTTCAGCTTTTCATAATATCTTTGAAAGGAGATCATACTTTATGCCACAGAAATGTTGATAATTGCCTAATTGAAAAGGATGTTTATGAAAAGTTTGTCTATTAATGATATCTAAACTGCAAAATAATAAACATAGGTTATATAAACAAAAAATATAACATAGGTTATATAAACAAAAAATAATAATTAGAGAGTAGATATATGTTTTACAAAGATTATGTTTTTTTTTTACAAGAGGACATACTCATTCTACCCCTTGTATTTTATATTTTTCTGCACTCAAAAGTACAAACATTTTTGTTCATTTTCTGATTTATGAGAAAAACAACTGAACACATTTTTTATTTTAGTATATTAAATATATTTGTGACAGATTTGCACATGATTCATATCTAAACAAATAATAATTATTTTCAAATATTTGCTGGACTTTCTCTTTATTATTCAATGTTAGAATTATGACCAAGCCAGCTACAAAAATATATTCATTGTATAGCATGTCTACTGTTGTTTTGCCCTCCAAGAATACACTGAAAATGGTGAATAATGATTATGCTGGATGATCAATGAGAGTTAAAGAATGACTTTAATTAGTTTGAATATTTCTTACTGGCTTAATAAACAATTTAATTGCATAAATAAAATCTTGATCACTTGAGTTCTCTTAAAGTCTCAATAATTTTGTGTGAGATTTCCAGTTTGACTACATTCTTTGAAATTTGAAGTTATTTTAGCTGTAATCAGTAGAATTAAATACAGAAATATATATCACTATCACCACATTTAAAATAAGAGAGTAAGTGTATTTAATACATTTGCAGGGTTATAGAACCATTAGGCTATATAATTCTGAGCAACACATTTTTTTTTCTTTTGGATATTGTTTTCAGTTGTCATAATAGTTATAGCAGTTTATTCTCTTTTTGATTAGTAAATTGAAAAATGAGTAGTAACAATTATGTCACTGTTTTAGATTAAGTATTAGATATCCCTCCTTTAAGAATTTTTTTTTCAACACTTTGATCCTATGTCTTGGGAAATCATTAGAAACTTGTATGCATATCTGCTCATTTAGTCAGTCTTCAAATTTCTAACAATTCTCATTTTAAATAAGTAGGAAATGGGCTATAAGAAGAGAAATTACTTTTGCTTATCATATTTCCCCAAAATTATGCTCCAAAGCTCAAAGACACTTTCAATGTATTAGCTAGTGTGTGATTGGAGGAGCCAACAGACATCTGGGAAATAGAATGTTAAAGTAGAGAGATAGTAACTGACTAGATTTCCCTAGTGCAAAGTGTGTTTCTTTCTGTGAACTGAATGGAAAGTCCTCCTATAACTTTACATTATTTTATTTCCACAGTTTTATCAGAATTGAGATTTCTTTCCTTCTACTTCTGAGGACTATTTACTTTTCTGGTATAACCATCAAACTTAGAGATATTTGTAGTGTCCCACAAAATACTATCATCTTAAAGGTAGCACATATATTAGTTTCCTAATAATATTTCTATATTGTTATGCTCAGATACCAGAAGGAAAGAAAATATCTAAACAAAACAAAACCTAGCACAGGTTATTTTACTTGAGGAAAAAAGAATGTAGAATGAAATAACCCTTGTGATGAAGAAGCATCTCCCTTGAATATCTTAGGACAATTTGCTACCATGCAGTGTGCAACAATTTTTTCTGATATTTCGATGTATGTCATAAGTAATGTTCATAAGGAGCATAAACCCATTGATTTTCTGATTTTACACTTGAATGAAAAATATTTGCAAGTCAATTATAATCAGTGATATAAATATATACATAATACAGAAGACACTAGCAAGTTCTAATACAGAGAGAATTATGGTATCCATTCATTAAACTGCAAAATATGTAATCTTCCTAAATAATTAACAATTTAAATATTATTTATTAATTCCTAAATAATTAAAAATTTAAATATTATTTATTAAAAGCCTAATTTGGGTAGGTTTAAATCATATTTGCATCATATGATCATATACATTAACATAGTATTAGTGTCATTAGATATTTATTTTTATATTTCATGGTCTCTTGAACTTAGTATATGGGGGACATCAAAAATAAAATGAAAGCCCACATTCTTTTGAGATAATGGAGCCATACTTACCCTAAGTAAATTTTTTGAAGCCTTTTACTGCTTGTTTAAAAGAGATATAGCATAAATATGTGGCAGTAGGTCATTTAAGGTTTGGTTAAATTAACTGACAGACTATTCAGAGTAGGCTTAACATTGTAATGTTATTGCAATAAGTCTTTTGCAATTTTCTCCCATCTTCAAGATCAGCATCTCCATTATAACGTTGGTGAAGTTACATAGCTATTTCATTTATTTTTTCTATAGTCTCTATTTTAAACCACATTTTGAAAGAGTGACTCTCTTCGTAAGGAGTTATGATTGCATGGCATTGCTAAGAATCGCAGATGGTAGAAATGTCAATCTTTACCATTGCATACAGAGAATTAAATATTTTCAGTTCTGGTTTAGATATATTGCTCCCTTTTTGTTGCAGGCAAGATAAGCTAATGATAATGCAGTTTTTTAGAGTTCTGAATAATGGCAATATCTTTAATAACATGAGAAGAAGTCCTTGCAAAAATGAGTTCTACAAAGTCAGGATTATTTCAGTTTCTACCCTCATCACCAGTGCAGAGAGCTTTTACAAACATTAGAAAAATTCCAGTTTTTATTTCAATACTCTAACTTTACCTTTAAAGGTAATTATCCTAGACTTTAAAATAATAGGGTAAAGGGATACTGACATGAATATTAATAAAAATTAAAATTGGGGAAATGGTTGCATAAATGAGACAGACATAGGAAAATGAAAGCTAGGCCTTCACATATTTTAAAAGTAAGCATTACTGAGAAATGGAGACAACCTTGAGACAGACTAGAGAACCCTGAAGTAGGAAATACATAAAAGTTGTTTTAATTGCTAATGCATTTGTATTACGAGGGCAATCTATGACAATTGTACTATCAATAATTACTGAGACATGGTTAAGGAATAGACAAACCAACAAGAGATGATATTACCAGACAAATGGAGGTCTGGTAATTGTCTGCAGTATCAAACTCTCATGTATAATGATTTTTAAAAGTAGAGGTTTATGAGAGCAGTTCATTGTGTATTTCAAACAAAGCCCTATTTTGCTATTGTTCTTCCATTGACTCGAGTAGTAAGCACTGCAGCTTAAATTGTGCCCAAGGGAACCCATGTCTACCAGTTGGTTAACCTTGTGACATTCCACTAAAAAGCACCAGATTCTTTTAAAATACATAATTCATGAACCTCTCTGATTGTTAGCAATGATCAGCACTTGAATAAATTGAGTTACTAGCATATTAACATAAGTAGTAATGCTTTAGTGAGGTTTTTGTCTTTTCTTTTTCTTTTCTACAGTCTATAAAGTGTTTTAGGCATTTCTGGTTCTTAAAACAAGAAGTCAGTAGAGAAGATTGCCAAGTTATGTATCTAACTACAATGATAGCAGAAGGCTATGAAGTACATCCTTACAATTGTTTGCATTTTCATTTAAGCTCCCAGATTAGGCCGCCAGTATAGATTTGTTCTCAGACTTCTTGTCTTCTCTTGTTTTCTCTTGTCAGATATTTCTATCTTTGAATTTCTCAACTCTATGCATAATTATCCTCAATCTAGGTTAGTTAATATGGTTATAATAATCGCCCAAATTATCAGCTGACAAGGAAGTATAATTTATATCCTCCAGGACCTGACAAGGCATTGCACTGAAGACACCAGTCATTCTCTAAGGAGTACAAAAGGAGATAGTAGTGAACTCCATAGATTTTGAGAAATGTGACTATTGTGTGGCAAAGGGATAGGTTTTCAAGTTCACAAGTTGGAGAGTGAGAAGAATTCATTAGTGTACTTTGATGACTAGGGATTATTTCACTGCTTTTCTCTTTCAGCATAATTTGCTCATTTTAAAACAGTTAACAATTTTAGCAAGAAGGAAACATTAATTATGATATAATTGTATGTACAGTTTGAAAATATGAAAGAAATCTATTACTATGTCAATGTGAGTTGGACTATATTAAAATAGAACAAAGGAATTCTATAGTGGTAGTAAGAATCTCCCCAGTGAACTTACTCTTATTCTTGGACCAGAGTTTTTCTGGTGAGAACTGAATAGGCACAAATATTTTATACGATTTCATACTTAATTACTGTTCCTTCTAGAGACTCATCCATGTGTATACAACCTTTCTACTACAAATTCTTCAAGACTATAGTTGTGTGATAAACAGTAGCCTTGGAAAATTAGTTGTAGATTTGCCACCAAGAATGGTATCTAGTGAAGCAACAAGGAGGCATAAAACATTTTCAGATTCATCAGAGAAAGTAACTCAATTTCCCAGTGTATCAACATTTGTAGGACAAATATATAATGATATGCAAGAAATTAACTCCCCAATTTTTTTAAAAGGTCATTTTGGTCCAGCACATTGAAATGTCCACATTCTTCATTTAGTTAGGTTCTTACTTGGTAAATAATTTAATACACATTTGCTAAAACTCATGACTTCATTTTTGTTCTAAATCAACCTGCTTTGATTAAATGTAAATTATATATAAATTTTTATTCATAAAGCTTTAATCCTTTCCACTTATTTACATTTTGCTATTCAAAAATATTCAGCATAGTTGGTTAAAATTTCATATACGTTGGCTTAAAGAAGTGAAAAAAATGAACAATAACATTTTATCAACCTTTCCTTTGAAAAATATTATATATATATATATATAAAATAACTTGAGATAAGTTTAATAATCATTATTAAATATATCTCTTGTTAAAAAATCATTTGATGCCCTATGATATGCATGTGTTATTCAAATTTAATTGCTTATGTCTAACTTGGAAGATATCTAGCTACGTTTGAGTAATAGCCCACATTTTTTTTCTTCCTAAAGGAATATATAAAAGAGCAGAGTGTAGAAATATGTCATTTTCTTCCTCATTTTATACCCTAGAACAATTTGAGACTCTTGTGCTAACTTCCAACTCTTCTATCATCTCCATTACTAGGTTGTCTGCCAAATGTATGATCATACATTTTAATTCTCCTAGCCCTTAGTAATTCAGCATTGAGAATAGTTTGATTTTGCCAAAAGAATTTACCAGGAAAATATTGTGCTTTCATGAATACTTTCTGGCTTTAAACAGAAAAAAAAAGATTAATGCTTTTTAAAATATGCTTGCAGAGTGTTTTGAAATAAATATCAGTAATTTTTAAAATCAAGAGATTAAAAATATTAAAATGCTCCTTTGATTTGATTGCTTACAATGCTGCCCCATACACACTGTCAAGACTTAAATACATTAAAGATACAATATGTAAAAGAAAAGACTTTTCATTGCAGTATGCATGGTAACATTTTCAGTATCACCTAATGAACAGAGAGTAACAACTAAATTTTGTGGAGATTTCATTCTAATGAAAAGGCAAGGTCAAATCCTGTCTGTACTTCAACGTTACTCTGTTGGTATCTTTTAATCCACCCGCCAATGGCATTTTCACCGCAGAAATACCTACCTTGGTTGCCATTAGTGTTTTGATAAAAGCTAATGCATTTGTTCTCTCAATATCCACTATTTTTCAGGTTTTTCTGCATTTTACATAATCTCTTTGCCTGCTTTTTTCTTCTATGGTTACTTTTATGAAAGGTTATACTATATGTCTTCAAAATTCTATTTCTAATAGAATGTATGTTTTTATTCTCCAATAATAGTTTATTTCAGAACATCATATGTTCTTGTATAGAAATATATACCTCCAAATAAGTTGTGCCTTTTAATTATATTTAATAAAATAAAAAGATTTTATTCTTTCATTAATAAGACACATCCCAAAAATAAAATTTTCATTTTATTCTCACTAATTTTTGTGAGATTTCTCATCTAGAATTAATCTCTTTTTCATGTAGTAATCTCTATAGTCCTAAACTAGGTCCAATTAGAATTTAAAACAATGAGATATCCTAATTGACTGATTACTTGGCAGTTCCTCATATGTAAATTTAAAATTTAAATGATCCATAATATAAAAAGTGTCATTTAAAGTTTGTGCCCTACACATCAATAGTAATGATTTCGTGCTTTTAATAATTAAATTTGTGCACATTTTAAAATTGCTTGTGGATATTGACAAGCCAGAAATCTTTACATTGGGAATTTTTTTCTTTTCCTGAAAAATCTCTGAAATATTCTTCAAATGGCAGAATTGCTTTTTGCTATTCAATTTCCTGGACAAAGAGGATTATTGTGTGCTTTTATGCTGACTATTACAGCTATTTTTTTCCAGAAAAAAAAATTAGGAGTTCCACATTTCTTGCAAATTCTTGAAAGTATTGTTACATTAAAGATTTTTAAATTTCAAATAATAGAATTAATTACCAACATACATTACCACAGAGAGCATCAAGGAGAAGTTATTTTCCTTATACATATTTTAAAACAACAATAAGATAGAATTGAAATGTCATTCAATATATTTTGTAATAAAAATCACCTGCTAGAAAAATCAATCTTTATTCAAATTTAAAATAATCAAAGAACATCACCTCATTCATAGACTGAAGAAGTAGAGATCCATTCTGAATGGTACATATGAAGATTTCTTTCATCATTAAGAGCTGATATGCAAGGCACTTTGAACACATGGAACATTACATTCACTTGCTATCACAAAGACTGTGTGAAAGGACTGAATGAATAACCAAGCTTACACATAGTCTAGAAGGAGCAGAGTGTATGTGGTTTTGATGAATATCTGAAAGAGGTTGGAATTAATGTGGAAACTGAACTTGATAGATCTGCCGAGCACAAGTCAATCACTGATAGAGATGTCTATCTTGTGATAATATTTTGATTAATAAAAAGGTGTAAAATATTGATAATGTCACTTCCATCTTTCTGTAATTTTATTTATTTATTCTTCTAGATTACAAAGCAAAATGTAAAAAGTCCTTGGGGAAGAAAGATGGAAATGCATCTCACTGCACCATTCTCCCACACTTTTTTTTTTCTTTTTTATTTCCTCTTTAAGCCTTTACATTTCTAATGATAGTGTACATTCAGGTGAAAATTTTATTATTTAGCAGAACTGAAACTCAGTTAATATATAAAGCTACAGATTATGATTATATAACTAAAAATGATTTAAGCAAAACCACAGAATTTCAAGGCATGAATCTTCATTTTATTTATGTACGTGCCCTCTCTACTATATATAAATAGATATTTATTTATATATAAAGTATATTTGTATACATATAATTACCCATATATATATATTATATATATAATATATATATATATTATACATTATGATGTTGAGTCTGCCTATCAAATATTACAGCGTGTCTTTTCCTTTGTTCCATTTATGTTTGTGTCCTGAAGTATTTTAAAGTTTTTTCTTATGACTGTTGCACAATTCATTATGTTTATTCCTAGGTATTTTATCTTTTCTATTGTTGCTATTGTAGAAGTCCTTGCCATCTTAACAAAGTAATTTCTGCAAATGTAAGAAATATAAGGCTATTGAGCAAAATTAAAAATACTACACAATTTATTTTTATAAATATATGCTAATACAAATGCTTTATTTTTATTAATACTTAATGAACAATTATTTATTTTATTAAGTTTATGCTACCATAGTAGAGGACTCAGCATTCCTTAAATACTTGCTGATTTAATATCATAAAATATTTCAAATTGGATAAAATAAAACTTTTTTATCATTTAGTGATTTATCTCTTTTAAAAAATTCAAATATTAAATTAACCCTATAGTTACCAAGATATCACTTACAATTTCTAATCTGTTCACTGGGATTTGTTGTGTGAAACCCTTTGATGTAAATGGGATCCATTACTTAAATCTTCATGAGCAGCTTGGAAATTTAACATGTCTGTGAGGCAGAAATTTCATAGCAGCTGCATTTTTTATAGTTTTTTTATTTGTTTATTATATATAAGTATATTAAACATTTTTTATCTTTAAAGCACTGTTAACTCATGAAATATAACACCTTTATAAGGGAAATAAATAATTTTACCTTCATTTTAGCAGAATGACAATAAAATACTGAGGCCAAGTGAGTCACAATATTAAAAAAAAAAGGTAGCCATTTGAACTGAACTGTTGTTGGATGTAGGCATAGACCAAGTCAGAAGTAAAAACTTGAAGCAGAAAATTAGTTCGAGAACCTTGCAGTATGTAGCAGTGTAAGCTCTGTTACCTAACCCACAAGCTGGCTTTGATATCCTTGTATCTGCTGTACTTAACTTGTCACTTTATTTCCTTCCTAGCTCTTGCTGTAGAATAACTCAAACCCTCTCCAGTTATTTAAGCAGATATTGAAAAAATTAAGAATGTTTCAAAAGGAATATCGTTTAATATTATAAACCACAATTTTAACTTTATTTGTTCATAACAAAACATTTTCCACAAAAAAAAAAAACTGGAAACAGGAGTATTCTTAATAATATAGCCTTTTTAGAAGAAGGGAGAGGATGGTAGCCTAACTGATATAAAGGCAAAGCTTAATTAAGGTATGGAATGATGGAAGTATAATATTTAACTGTATAGATAGAATTTTATATTAATAGATTTTAGAAGTGTAACTTCCTTGAGCTATTAATCATGATAATATGCATAGAAATTTACTAGTCAAATTAATTTATCAGTGTTTTTTGATAGCAAAATGTCTGTGTGTAAACAATATGAACTGATGAAAAAAATATATAAATCTGATATTAGGAAACAGAGTTCTTTGACAATTCTAGTGAGTAAAATGTACTTAAAAATGAGAGAATCCTGGATGTCACTTACTTTGTAAGCATCTGTAGTCTAAGATTTGTCTCTGAAAATATCCCAGTTCAAAACATAGATTTATTTTCACAATGTCTATATCAATATCAAAGAAAATACATGACATAATTAAGTTCACTAGTTTATTCTTTTGTTTTCATTAATGTCCTTCAATGGCAATAGACAGGCAAGTGTACTCAGCCACCTTGAACTTGTGATTCACTTAGAAGAATTTAACGTTGTGCTAAGAAAATAAGTAAAAGGGATTTGGTATTTCCAACTCTGATTGCCTTTGAAAGACACTATACTTTAAGTCAGCATGCATTAACTTGAATATTAAGATGAGTTCTAAAAAACTTTTTAGCAGAGGCTTAGAAAAATACAAAGACTACCATCCTGAAGTTATTTTTCTGCTGCATTAAATTTTATCTTCCATACTTTAATAGGATAAAAAAAAACTTCTTCAGTCTATCAATATAGATTAGTGTTTCACCATTATGTTATGAATATAATGTAGTGTTCTGTTTCCCATTGTGACCTTTACCACAAAAAATGTTTTGTTTTGTTTTGTTTTTATAGCAGATTGTGGTAAGAAATACTTTTAGAATAGAAATCTAATAATGCATTTGTAAACATAATCTTTATCCTTTGAACTACTAAGTATTAATCTTGCTATAAAATATGTTTGGCCTTTAGTTTTTGAATAAGCTATAAGTAGGGATATTGAATTAAAACGCAAAAGTAATTATGGTCAATTATCTAAGATTAATCTAAAATGTGTATCTCTATGCATTAAATAATACTATAAAATGTTTTATCATTAAAAGTTTTATAATATTAAAAAGTTATTCTTTGAAGGTACATTTATTGAAGAGGACACTATATAATTCAGCTATTGGCCAGTGGAGCTACAATTATTCTTACAAGTTAATCTTTTCTAAAAGTTATTTCATTATTTAAATAGGTATTTTTAATAGATTTATTTGTTCCTATATATAAATCACTCATATGTTTAAAAAGATTTTAATTTTGAACTTATACTTGAAAGCTTGTGGATAAAACAAAATAGAAGTTCCAGTTTACTGAAAATAAAGAGAATTTTTTCATGTAGCTTAAGTAATTCAGTTGGAATAAAAATATTAAGATCTTTCAGAGAAAGGGAAAATAAAGTCCTAGATAAAGGATTCACAGTAAGAATGTCAGTATATACACAGAATATTTAAAAATCAAAGAGAAAATTTTAAATTTCAGATGACATCATATTCCTGACAGCTCTAAATATCTCTGTTGTGCTCTCCCTTGTTTTCTCAGTAGGACCAGGGCATCTAGATAAACTTTCTTAAGGCAGGTTAGCCTGTAAATCCAGTCAGCATCTGGGGTATTTTCGGACTTAGGTAGCTCTACAAACAGCAAATATTTTCACCTGAAAAAAGTGTCTAAATTCTTAGGCTTCTTGGAAAAAGAAAGGTTATTATGAGTGATTTAGTTTAATCTGCATCAGTGATATTTTATTACCAGTATTCTTTCTATAAGTTTAAGGGATATAAAAGTAATCTCTATTTTACCCTTAAACTTTCTGAACTGAATTTGAATCACTTATGAATAATTTTTTTAAAAAAATCTCTCCCTGCTTCCACTAGACAGTATGTTTTCCCCAAGATACCTGTGTATTTAGAGTAATAATAATGAAAAATATATCCACTTAAAAATTTCATATCTTACCTTAGTATTTCCAGCTATTGATAAGAAACAAATTTTCATGAACAAGTAGTTGTTCCTCTATTTGAAACTCTACTCAAATGAGCTCTATCTACTAGTCTGAAAACAAAAATGTAAAGCCTCTTGATGAAAGTAAATTTCCAAATTATAATCAATATTTGTATTTTTTTATTGAAGAAATAATTTTAATTTTTCTTTGTTTACCTTTCCCCTTCATCTCCTCCTTCCTCCTACCTTCTGGTAACCACTGGTCTATTGTCCATGTTCACGAGTCTCTGTTTGCTTGTCTTGTTCATTTGTTGCTTTTAGATTTATATCCCACATATAAGTGTTGTCATGTGATTTTTGACTTTTTCTGTCTGGCTTATTTCACTAGAATAATTATCCCAAGGTCCATCCATGTCGCAGATGGCAGTATTTCATCTCTTCTTATGTCTGAGTAATATTCTATTGCATATATGTACCACAGCTTCTTTATTCAATCATTTATCGTAAGACACTTTGGTTGCTTCCATGTCCTGGCCACTGTAAATAATGCTGCTATGAACATTGGTGTGCAGAACCCTGACTCTTTTGAGATCCCCTTCCTTCTCCTCTGACCCAAATGCATTTCAGGACTCACTGAGACAGAAGATGGCCATAATTCGGACATAGCCTCAGTCCAGTCAGCCTCTATGGTAGCTTTTATGCACAGATCCCATGCTCAGACATGCTGGTGTGCAGTTGGGTGTTTTTTGTTGAGTTACAAATATTCAACTTATTGTTGTTTTAAGGACAGAGATCTGGGGACGTCTCCCCACCATGTTTCTCCAAACCCAAGAGACATATATTTAATTTAAGGGAGCATGTAAAGAGGAAAATACATAAGAAAGTAAAACAATTATCATCAGATATTTATTAACTATTCTTTACTCATAAAATCACTAAGTTAAAAGAACCCTAGAATATGTAGTCCAATGTTATCACTTTGCAAAAAGAAAACTTGAAATCCTGAAAGATAAATGGTTTTTCTAAATCATACTTAATGACGGAACTGGGGTTAAAATTCACCTTGCAAACCCCTCTAAATGCTTGTTTCACTAAACTGTACCAATTATCACTCAACCAAACATTGTTAAGAATTTTTTTTAAAAAGGTATAAACTATAATTCTTGCTCTGATGGAGCTTATAATTTAGCAACAAAGATATACACAAAATGAAAACTGCACATGATCAGGACAGGTAAGAGATGTGCTATTTGTCCAGAAGAAATATGGACAAATACCATGGCAGGCTTGTAGGGGTAGGAGAGGCTTGACAAACATAATATCTGAGAGTAAGGTGAGATTGTAGTAGGAAAAATTATAGTTATTATAGTGTCATATTGTTTTAAAATTCTTAAATAAATTATTTTCTAAAAATGTTTAAGAAATGTTTGGTATTTTGTTTTCTCCCAATGTAAAATGCAAATTAGTTAAAATATTAATTATTTTGATCATATAATTGATAATTACTGTTGTTTGTATGGATAATCTGATTAACCATGTTTTTTTCAGCTAAGGAGATTTATTATAATGTTTTCAAATGCCTTTTATATATTATCACTTTCATTGCTATTTTTTTTAGAAAAAATATTTACCTCTCTCTTTCATTTATTCTACCATGATTCATGGGATTTAATCCACTATTACTAAGCTTCTAATAATGAGTTAAAAAAATCTTTGCTATTAATATGTTCAGCCATTTTTCTTCCTTTTTTTTAAAATCAGGACATCTGAGTTCCAATGATAATTGTTTAAATTTATCATTTGAAGATTGCTGGAAGAATTAATTTGTTTCAGTAGAAGTTATTTAACTTTAAATAAGGCAATGATTTATATTTTGTGTTTTTGGTCCAAGGAATTAACAACAGGGATAAATTATTTTTCTCTGAAACGCTTATTTCATTGCTCAATTTTTCTACATAAGAACCTATAATGACCCTTAAGTTTAAACATTTTTAAACTAGTTGCATATCCTACGTGTTTGAGGAAAGTCAGTGAGCATATGTGGGTTACTTACAGGGAGGTACTATTCCTATGTCAAACCCAATAGCTGCATTTTTATCTATTTTATCTGTTGTGGCTTTGGTTCTGTTAAATTTTCATTAAAAAGTGAGATCTTTTACAAAGTTTATGCTTCTCAGATTTTTGAAAAATCACTTGCTTAAAGTTATTCAAATTTCTCCACATCTTCACTTTATTTTATTTTTTGTTTCTTCTTCCTCTAAGCACTTTGTCTTATCCAAGCTCAATTCCTAAATATCTAAACATACCCTGCAGTTTTCTTACTGTCTCTGCATTTGCATATATAGACTTGAAAGCTCCATTTTGCAAGCTCTCATTTATTACTCTCTACTCCCTACATTCCTATCAAAATGTCATCTGTCCTTTCAAGGTTTAAGTTAAAATTCTTCCATTGAGTTTTCTAAATATTAAACACTTGGAAGAAAGCTCTCTCTTCATTGAACTCCAGTACCATTTATCATTCCTTCTTATCAATACTTTGTATTGTAGTTATCTATGTTGATTAGATTAAAATTTTTTTATATAGACATGTATCGAATGAAAGAAAAATAAGTGAATTATTCATGGATCACAAGTTTTGCAAGAGTAATAAAGTTTTATTATTCTTCAAGTTTTAAGAACTAAGAAAACAATAAGAAAAAGTATGTGTTTAACAAAAAGGAGAGGTTTCTATAACTCTATCATGTAATGTTATAACTGTAGGAGTCTATAATGATCCTGTAGTCTCAGATTCAGTGTTTCTCTGAGGAATAATTGTCTAGAATTTAAAATTAGACATTCATTTCTCTGCAGCACTATATTTTGTAAGAACTGTCGATGTGTGATTTACTGAGCCCTTCAAAACTTCACTTTCTAACACAAAATGGTACACCCTTTCCTCGATTTATGCAAATTATCTATTCCACGTCCTTTTTTACACAGAAAAAAAAGCATGTAAAGAGTTCACCAGTATAAAAAAATACTAAAGAAATACAACAGTATAAGTCATAAAAATATTTATTTCACATATTTGCACAAAAATGCTAATGAAAACTTAGGAAAAATAAATTTTATTAGCTAGTGGTGTCTGTACTGTAATCTAAATCAATCAACCTTCTCTTTTTGAATTGACTCAAAGTTACTAACTTCATCTCTTGAAATATTTGGAAGTACTACTTTGGTTTCATTATTTATATTTATGTTTTTGGATGATCTTTCATCAACCTCATCTTTTGCTAAGTTTTATGAACTCTTCAGTATTCTCTGCAACATTTTAAAAAATCTTTTTGAAATTTTAAGGTTCATTGGATGTTAGGATCAATATCTAGAACTGTAGTTTCCAGTTTTGTGTCCAGTTGAGCTTTGTAAATACTTCCTGCACTGAATGAAACTGGTTCAAGGTCACTGATGTATTCATTGTCAGGTTGGGTTTCAGATATTAAGTGAATTAATTCATTATCAGAAAATTCATGATCAACCAGTAATTCATTAATATCATCTACATTCAAATTGTCAGAGCCTTCTTCTTGAAATTTATTTAATAAATTAATAATGCCAGTTAATCCCTCTTCAATTGTCAGAACCATATTCCCGGGTACAACCGCTTCTAGCATTCTTTCTTTCCAGTAAGCATTTAAAGTTGATGGCTTTATATTGCTCAAAGCTAAAGAAATCTTCTTGATACAACATAAAACTGTGTATTTATTCCAGGCTTTTTTACCTGTAAGCGATCCATTATCTTCAAGTTTATTAAAAATATTATTAAAACTCAGTTTAATATAATTAATCTTAAAGGTGGAAATAATACCTTGATCTAAAGGTTGGATCAAGGAAGTTGTATTTGGTGTCAAATATACGACTTTTATGTTGAATGTTCTGAATTGTGTGAATGATCAGGTGCATTATCTAAAAGTAAAAGAATTTTAAAAGAAAAGCACTTTTCTTTCGTATAATTTTCAGCTTCTACAGCAAAACATTTGTAAAACTAATCCTGAAAAACATCAGTAGTTATCCATGCTTTTTTATTTGCCATCCAATGAATGAAAAAAATTAATAATAATTGTGTTAGTATTAGCTATTGTTTTTTAGAAAGAGTAATTGCCAAAAATGAAAATAAAAAGGAAAGAACCATATAAAAGGAGACCATGTAAATGGAAACCATGAATAAAAAGTCCACGTAAACAAGTGGAATATTTACCACATTAAAAAAAAAAAACTCATGTAAAAAGTACCACATAAATTGAGGGATGGGTGTACTTGAAATATATTTTAACTTTTCCTTGATTATTTTCTCAAAACGGGAATTAACCCATTAAGACATAGGTCTTGTATTCACGTATCATCTTGAGATTATGTTTTTCTTATAACCTGTGGCATGTCATTTCATTTGAAATTAATTTTTAGTATTAAAATTGATTCATGATAACATCTAGATTAAATCACTGATCTGAAGAGAGAATCGAAACAGACTTTTCCATCATATTTTTGGACAATCAGACCTATTACAACTTTAACAGCAATGGTAGCCAAAACAAATATTAATACATTGGCATTAATGCAGTTGTAGATAGGTGTAGAAAGTTACAAGAAAAAAGAAATTCTTAAAAAAAACATTCTGGCTGTTTTTTTTTCTTTTGGCAAATATATTTTATAATTAAAATATAAGTTTTAGAGAACCAGTGTTATATAGTAAATACAATACTATTCTGAATATTATTATGAATCTAGGTAGGAATTAGCTGTGTGGCTTTAAGAAAGTCTCTTCCCCCATAGATATATGAACTTGTCACCTCTGTAGGATAATGGTTTGGAATGTATAGATTTCTAAGTTTGATCCTTTTATGTTTTTAGACTCATGCAAGGTAGGAAAGTCCCCCAAAAGTAATATATTTCCACAAATATCCTCCAGAAAAACAAATACAAAAGTATTTGTATATACTTGTGGACATTCTTCAAATTTCAATATCTTACTCGTTTATGTGATGCATGGAAAAAGAGATTGATCAACTTTTTGTTAAATAAAAAAAATGAAAGTAATTTTAAATCCAGAGGTTGATTTATGGGGCAGTAGAAATTCTTCCATGCATGAAATAGAAGAAAAGAAATTGCCTCAGAAGTGCATTTTAAGAGAGCTATATACAAATTCACAGGAAAGATTCAACATATCTAGTCACCCCCAGATCTCTTCAGTGTAGTGCTCTAATTTATACATCAAAGTGAGAATAAACATGCTGAAACATAAGGCCTGGAGAAACAACTCAATGTTTCTATCAAAATGTAGTTCTGCAGTTACCCAGTTCATGAAATGCTCATTAACAAACTGAGGCACTATGCACTGAGTATATAGATTCACCTTTGCATATTAATGAGCAATATGTAATAACATTTATGGCTCTTGTTGTTCCAAATGCAGGGAACATTGAGATTAGAGCTGAGCTCTATAAATGTCAAATGGATTTATGGTCATGCATACTGCTGTTTGAAAACTATAGCCCCTTAACTGCCACAAATGACCTATTTAGATGCAGGTACTTGGAACCTACCCTATTTCTTGAGCCACAAATTACTTTTGCTATAGATTTCCAACCTACCACACAGATCTACCACAGACAGTTTTATGAAGTTAAATGCCCTTCAGAAACAATGAAGTTTTGGTTTTCCTGCCACAGTAAAGTGCATTATCCTAATGTTTCATTTAAAAAAATCTTTCATTTAAAGGGAGCAAACCAAAATGTCAGAAAAAATGCATCTAACATGTAACTAAACAAGACTCTGAATGCTGGAATTAAAATATGGTTTTCTGCTTTACTAGCAGCATGAGATCTCTTAAATATAAAAACTCTAAGCCCACAAGAAAGGAAGAAGATGAAATATACACATTTATTCATTCATTTCTAATATTTTGAAAGATTTTAAAATTAAAAAAATGCAGATATCAACATCTTAGCTCCTGTCTTCTCCATTTCTAAGAACTCTTGCTTAACCAGCTCACCCTCAAAGCCCTCCTCCACGTGTGTGTTAGACTATGAATTAAACATATATCTTTAAAAATTAATAGTTCTATATAATTTTCTTTCAAATTTGTCACATTTCAAAATTTATTGCATTTTGTATACAAACTAGGCTTGCATATTTTTTGGTTTGGTTGTAATGTAATATTAAGAAAATCTGATATATTATCTTTAAAAATCCAAGTGATATGATAGAACCAGGCTTCATAAGTAGCAAATTACCTATATGGCATAACTTTTTAGAGTACAGTATTGGGTGTAGATATTTCACGTTAAACCAAAATTATTTTATTATACTAGAAATTAGGAAAATGGAGATGGAATTGTAGAAGGTCCAAAGAAATTCAATAACTTCATTAAACTAAGTTAACTAATCAAGTAGAGCTCATTGTTATCTATTCTTACTTCCCTTATTTTATTATTTATATTATTTTCAAATAAAATTTTTTATAGAATATATGCATTTAAGCCAGGTTCAACAGCTAGCACATTAATTAGCAAATTGTGTGTGCTCTTAAAAGCATGTCCAATACCTAAGATATATTTATGCATTTTGACTTTATATTTTATACATTTCTTTATCTGTGAGAAAAAAACACATTTTTAATTTTTTGGTGAAATCTAGACACTTTTACACAATAGTATTTTTGATTTATACTTTGTGAGAGAAAGAATAGCTTTGTGTTCTAGATTGTCAGGTGTATTAACGTGATATGTTGTAACTGCTTCAAAACACTGTTAAGAGTAGAGTAAGGGGAAAAGGAACAGAAAGGGTATAATAGAATAATTTTTAAATAATACAAAGTTATTACTATGCTATACACATATATACTATGAAGTAAAGATATTGACTTGTACAATGGCGACATTTTCTTACTTTTCTAAGATGTTTGAGTAAAGAAAAAATAAGTATAGTTAAAATGAAGATTAAGATTAGGTAGAATTTTATTTTTGATGTAGTAATTTTAGATTCTAAAAGCCAAATTCATATTTTATCTTTTTGATCTTAAGCCTTATATATTTACAGTGACATTATAGTGAAACAGTGATGGATTTAAGACCCATGAATGAAGGCAGGCCACCTGTAGTTGTAAACTAATGTCTTGTTGCAGAAACAACTTGTTTTCACTAAGTGACATGACTATGATAGGTGAAAATAAAATGTATTCAAAGATGATTTTGTTTTCTCAGGCATAAATGTTTTAGCCAAACAAAATTTATAACTGTGGTTCTCTATAAATGTTATCTGTAGTGTGTGCACACTGGATTGTAACTCCTTTTAATCATGTTTTCTTTATTTATATTTTTAAAAATATTTAGAGATTTGGTACATATTTGTGTATTTTTTGTTCTAGTTAATCATTAAAATTTCTGACCATATTTCATTTGTCTAGATAGTATGAACATAATGCGTTGACCAATAAGCAAGCTTATCTAATTTTTATGCTAATAAATTTTTATAAGTTATACATACTTTTATAATCTTTATTTTTATGCTATACTTTACTACTCCATAACTATTTTATAACTACCAATTTGTACTTCTTAATTCCTTCACCCTTTTTCACCCATCCTCCAAAGCCCTTTCCCATTTGGTAACCCTCAAAATGTTCTTGTATCTATGAGTTAGTTTCTTTTTTTTGTTGGTGTTGTTGTTTGCCGGAACCAGCCGGCTAAGATCGAACAGTTCCCAAGAGGGAGAGTGAGAACTGAGAAAAAGAGAGAGAGAGAAACAGAAGATAGAGTCAGGAGGGCTAACAGTGAATACTGCGCCCTGAGTTTATTTAGCACAGCATATATATACCCTTGGAAGAGCATGAGAAGCAACACCCACACATATGCAAATGATTGCTGACCTTTACATAAGTTCTCTCAAAACATCCTTGTTCCTGTTTTCACCTCTTATTCCCTGGGGCAAGGAACATTCAACTCTTTCCATTAAGCCAAACTTCCTCTTTCACTAACGAACTATCCATTAAGCCAAACTTTCTCCTTCAGTAACAAGCTATCCATTAACAAGCCCATCTGCTCTGCAAACTTCTAGCTTGCAGGCAGCTCCAACCCTGTCTGCAGGGCATTCATCAAGAATGGCTCCCAGCAGTTGTTTAGATTCCACATGTACATGAAATCATATGGCATTTGTTTTCATCTAACTTACTCAACTCAGCACAATACCCTCTAGGTCCATCATGAAATATCTTTTTCTATCTTGTTACTTTCCATCTGTGTGTGTCCTTTAATCCAAAGCAAGTCTATTATAGGCAGCATATATGTAAGGGTCTTGCTTTCTTATCCATTCAGCCACCCTATCTTTTGATTGAGCATTTCATTCTTTTTCATTTGAAGTACTCGTTGATAGATATGTAGTCATTATCATTCTTTATTTAGACTTTTGATACATATTTTTTTCTTCTTAAAGAAATCCATCCAACATTTTCTGTAATACTGGCTCAGTGGCAAGAAACTCCTTTAGCTTTTTCTTGTCTGGGAAGCTCTTTATCTGTCTTTGATTCTAAATAATAGTAATCTTGGTTGTAAACCTTTGCTTCTGATCACTTTAAATATTTAGTGTCAATCTCTTCTGGCCTGCAAAGTTTCTTTTGAGGAAGCAGCTGACAGTCTTATGGGAGCTCCTTGGTAAGTAACTAATTGCTTTCCTCTTGCTGCTTTTAAGATTCTCTCTTTGTCTTTAAATTTTGGCATTTTAATTACAATGTGTCTTGGTGCACATCTCTTTGAGTTCATCTTGTTTGAGACTCTTTGCACTTCCTGGGCTTATATGTCTATTTTCTTTGCCAGATTAAGGAAGTTTCCCATCATTATTTCTTCAAACAGGTTTTCAATTTCTCTCTCTCTCTTCTCCTTCTTCTGGCACCCATATTGCACAATGTTGTTATGCTTGATGTTGTCTCAGAAGGTCCTTAAACTATCTTTATTTTGGGAGTTCTTTCTTCTTGTTGCTATTCTGGTTTGGTATCCTCCATTATACCATCTTCTAAATCACTGATTTAATCTTCCACTTCATCTACTCTGTTCATTCCCTCTAATGTACTCTTCATCTCAGATAGTATATTCTTCATTTCTGACGGGTTCCTTTCTATGTTTTCAATCTCCATTTTAATGTTTTTTATCTCTTTGTTAAAATTCTCTCTGAGTTAATCTTCCCTTCTCCTAAGTTCACTGAGCATCCTTATAACCAGTGTTTTAAACTCTGCATCTGGTAGAATGCTCATCTCCACTTTGCTGTGTTCTTTTTCTGGAGTTTTGTTCTGTTCCTTTATGTGGAACATGCTTCTTTGTCACCCCATTTTGTTTGTCTCACTGTGTCTGTTTCTATATATTAGGTAGGACTCCAAGTTATGCATTCTTAAATTTAATAATGTGATATTTATTTTCAACATATTTTGTCAAATCACTAGGGTGCCTGAGTTATCAACACATATTTTTCCTAATCTGAATATAATCTGTTACACACTGCTTCTCTTATCTCTTAGAGCTCTTTAGGAATAATTGACCTTTATTCAATCAAAGATGACATCATTTTTCTCATTCTTAAGTGGCTTTCCTTTTTCCCATTTGTCTTTAAATGTTTAGAAATTAAAGAAAACTGAATGTTATTTTTGGGTGGAGATGATATGATTAGGAAGAAATATTTTTTGCCTCAACTTAGTTTAAAGATATATATATATATACACACACACACACACATATATTATATATCATTAAAGTTGCAAGTATATATATATATATATATACACATATATATATCATTATGGAAAAACAGTTTTTTTTAATAACAATGCCAAATTGATAGACAAAGGAATAAGTTGAAATGTAAGTTTGAAGGCAATCCATGACATCAATCTTCAAAGGGCAAATGAATATAAAATAAACAGTCACCCCTTAAAAAAACAAATCTAGTTAGAGTTGTAACCACATTATTCCTATGCCTGAAATAAAATAATGGGACCATTTTAGAAACAATTTTTGATATTAGTGAATCATGAACAGGTTGGTGTTTTCTTTTGCTCTGCTTGTAACTAATTTCAAAATGGTTTCATAAAAAGTTTCTAATTCATAATTTTCTTTGTTGCTTTGTATTTAAAATGTCTATTGTTTTTGTGAACTGGCTAGAAATTTCTCTATAAAAAAATAAAAAGAATCGATGAATGTCACATAAAACTGTGGTATAGTGAGAGTAACAGCCAAACAATACTCGAGTATTTAACGTTTACATTTAAGAAAATTATAATCTCAAATGATCATCTTTATTTCACCTTGTGTTTTAACCAGTTTGGTGATTGATCTGTGGTTCTTGAAAAGTGAATGACTTTCTCCTGCATCTTCATTCAGGGGAAAGTTTATTTTCATCCAAAATCACATCCCTCCCTCCCAGTCCTCACCTCTGTATGTTGACCTGTGTAATTTTTTTTCTTTTGTAAAATCATTTTTCTCTACCAAGTATTCTGCTTTGATTTTCTCCACCTAGATGAATATTTCTACCCTTCCTTTTCCTAACACAGTATGTTGTTGCTGTTACTCAGTTTATAACAATGTAGTGATACATATAAAATTAGACCATAAGCACTTTGTGAGCAGGAACCATAGGATGTATCACTGTCACAACATCAACAACCTGTAAATACTGTTGATCTCAGTGAAAGGCTACCATCTACTTTTCTTTTATGGTCTCCCTATTGGTGTTAAGGAGTTAAATAAAATCTATATGCTGAAGATTCTCTTTTGTCTCTCAATATGTATATCTAACTGCCGACTTTATACCTATACTGTCATAAGTAATAAGTACCTGAAATCTTAACTGCCTTTCTGCTATGCCAAAGCTAGTTTCTCTTTCATCATCCCTATCTCAATAATTAAACTAAGCTCAGTTTATCTTTTTATTTCCACTTTTTATTTCTCCATTTAGTCCATCATCAAATCCTATAGATTCCACCACAAAATTCTATCTAACTCATCAACTTCTTACCATCTGCAATACTTCTGCATTAACCAGTTCATTGCCCATTTATCACACACTAGTGTACTAGTCTCCTAAACAGCCTCCCCAGATACCATTCTCATATCTCTTCAGTTACATTTTTTTCAGTATGTATAATTATTTAACAAGTGTTTTCTAGCTGAACTGAGTCTCTTGTAGGCAACATATGTAAAGGTCTTGTTTTCTTATCCATTCAGCCACCCTACCTTTTTTTTAGCGGGGGGGACAGTTAATCTACTTACATTTAAATTATTGATAGATATGTAATTATTGATGTATCAATGTTGAAAAAATATATCATAATATGGTGACTTTCCAATAGATTTAGAATAAATGCCAAATCTTTACCATGACCTATAATATCTTACATGATTTGACTGTTATCTATGTCATTAACTTCATTTCAATCTACTTTCTTCCTTGCTCAATATATTTTACAGTCACTGTTTTTCTTTTTTATTTTTTTGTGAAATAAGGCAAACTCTGGTCTTGCTTTTTAATCTTTGCCCCTGCTATGTTCTTTGACTAGGATATTGCTACACACTCCATCTTTCTCATATTTCAAGTTTCAGCATCTTCAGAGCTGCTGTTTATAGCAATACTATTTATTAAGTCAATATCTTAAAACCTCATTCTTTCTTTCCCTCTGTTGTATGTATTTCAAGAGTTACAAACTCAAATGCCACAGGGGCCACGCAGATAAAATAAATGAGTAAATAGGCCTGATATAAAACTTTACGCAGTATGGTGAGAACTCTGACAGACCAGCGATGGCATTCTGGATCTAAAATTAGCAAATGGCTATTTGGTACCCAGCCATCTATTTGGAAGTAGCGCTGTAACGTTAGACATATTCTAAGATCTTTAAGAAAAACAAGGAGTCTATTTATGTAAATGTTCCATATTTTCATTGTTGTAAAGGAATATTTTTGAAACACTGTTTAGACCAAACAAAGCATGTCTGCTGACCATGTCTGGCTGTGGGCCTTCAATTTGTGAACTCTGATTCATTTACCCATTTGTTTTTCTTTTTGTAGCCTGTTTTACCTGCTAGATTGTGTGCTCTGTATGGATCAGGGAGCATTTCTGTCTTGTTCATAATCATATCTCCAGTGCCTAACAAGTATTGAAACATAGAAGAAACTCAGTAAATATGTATTGCATGACTGGATATATTTAAATTTTATGCACATACTTACCTTTCCCTGTTTCTTTCTTATTTTTACTTGCATATGTCAATCCAATGTAAAATACTGTCAGTGTAGGCCTATTCATTTTATCTTCCTGTTATTGTACAAATTCAATCATATGAGACTTAGGTAGAAGTGGGGATCTGGTTATTGTGTAATACATGTCCACTGAGTCAGCTCTGCCTCCTGATGACACTATGAATAAATGGTTTCTACAATGATGTGTCCTTAACAGCTCTGATCAACTTCTTTATACTCACTTCTATTGCTTCCTTTATGAAGTCAATCCATCCCATGTTTGATCTTTCTCTTTTTTTTCTGTCTTCTGTTTTCCCCAATATTATTGTCTTTTTCAAAGAACCTGCATTATCATGATGTGCCTGAAGGATAGCTTTGGTATTGTCATTTTTGCTTATATAATGTATCATGTTTAATTTTTTCTAGGGCTCATTTGCTCACATTTCTGCCAGTCCAGGGTATCCCTAGAGCTCTCCTCTAACATCATATTTCAAATGAAACATTTTTTTCTATCAGCCTTTTTGACCATCTAACTTTTGTATCTGAACATAGTAATTGGTAATAACAGAACTAAAGTGGAAAACAGACAAAAAAAACTATCATAGTAGGTGACCTAAATACCCCAATGTCAGATATAGACAGAAAATAAATAAGGAAAAAAATATCCTTAAATGATACATTAGACCAACTGGATATATTTGACATTACAGAGCCTTTCATTCCAAAACAGTTGCTTATATATTCTTCTCTAGCACACATGAAACATTCTCAAGGATCAACACATACTGGGACACAGAGATAGCCTCCACAAATATAAGAGGGTTAAAATCATACTCTGATCATAATGCTTTGAAGCTAGGGATCAACTGTTAAAAGAAAGTTACCTTTCTTTTATTCGTGGAAGAACCACGAATACATTAAGATTAAGCAACACACTATGGAAGAATAACTGGGTCAGAGGAGAAAAATAGAGATTAAGAAATACATAGAAACAAATGATAATGATAGTACAACATATCAAAACATTTGGGTCATGGCAAAAGCAGTCATAAGAGGAAAGTTCATATCATTACAGGACTATCTCTAAGTACAAGACCAAATAAACAACCTAATGCTTTATCTTAAAAACCTAAAAATGGAAGAACAAATGAGGCCTAAAATCAGCAGAAGGAAATAAATAATCAAAATTAGAGCAGAAATAAATGAAACTGAAAACAGAAAAGCAATAGAAAAAATAAATGCAACAAAGAGTTGGTTCTTTGAGAAGGTTAATACAATTGACAACCCCCTGGCTAAACTCACTAAAGAAAAGAGAGAAAAAACACAAATAAACAAAATAATGGATTAAAGAGGGAAGATTATGACAAACACTGCACAAAAACAAAGGATCATACAAAAATTCTATGAAAAATTATATAATACTGAATTTAATAACCTAGAAGAAATGGACCAGTACTTAGAAAAATACAATCTTCCTAGACGGAATCAAGAAGAGCTAGAAAACCTAAATAGACTGATCAGCAGCATGGGAATTGAAACAATCATAAAAAATCTACAAAAGAGTAAAAGTCCAGCACCAGATGGCTTCACCAGTGAATTCCACCAGATATTCAAAAATTTAATACCTATTCTCCTCAAACTCTTCAAAAAAAATAAAGAGGAGGCAATATTTTCCAACTCATTTTATGAGACTTATATCACCTTGATACCAAAACCTGGTAAAGATAACACAGAAAAAAAAAACACTACAGACCAATCTCTCTCATAAACACAGATGCAAAAATCCTAAATAAGATACTAGCAAATTTAATACAGCAACATATTAAAAAGATTATATACAATGTTCAAGTAGGCTTCATCCTAGAGGCACAAGGATGATTCAACATATGGAAATCGACTAGTGTGATACACCACATAAACAAATTAAAAAATAATTTGTTTTAATAAATCATATAGTCATGTAAATAGATGTAGAAAAAGCCGTTGACAAAATACAACATCCATTGATGATCAAAATATTGAACAAAATCGGTATACAAGAAAAATATCTTAATAAAATAAAGGCCGTATATGACAAACCCTCAGCCAACATTATACTCAATGGTGAAAAACTGAAAACCTTCTCTCTAAGATCAGGATCAAGACAAGGCTGTCCACTATTGCTACTATTATTCAATATAACATTGGAGGTCCTAGCAAGTGCAATCAGGCAAAAGAAAGATGTAAAAGGCATCAAAATAGGAAATGAAGAAGTCAAACTCACTATTTGCAAACAATGTGATTCTCTATATAGAAAACCCTAAAGAGCAGGTAATCAGGGGAAAATAATTTAAATCATTTATTCAATTAAATAAATTAATTAAAATTCTAATGCAAAAACAGAAAAAAATAAAAAATATATAGATATATAATAAAAATGAAATGAAAGAGGAGAAATAACAAGGACTCCGCAGAAATAGGAAAATACTATGAGCAACTATATGTCAACAAATTGGACAATCTGGAAGAAATGGACACATTCTTAGAGACATGCAATCTCCCAAGACTGAGTCAAAAAGAAACAGAAAATCTGACCCGACCAATTACCCCCTATAAAATAGATCAGTAATCAAAAACCTCCCCCAAAACCAAAAGTCCTAGACCAGATAGCTTCATAGGTGAATTTTACCAAACATTCAAAGAAGAATTAATACTTATTCTTTTCAAACTGTTTCAAAAAATTTAAGAAGGAAAGCTTCCTAACTCCTTTTATGAGGCCAACATTACCTTGTTTCCAAAACCAGGCGAAGACATTACAAAAAAAGAAAACTATAGGCTACTATTCCTTATAAACATTGATGTAAAAATCCTCATCAAAATAATAGCAAACTAAATTCAACAATACATTAAAAATATCATACAACATGATCAAGTTGGATTTATTTCTGGGATGCAAGGTTGGTTACAAATCAATTGATGTGAAACACCACATTAACAAAGTGAAAGATAAAAACCCTATGATCATATTAACAGATGCTGAAACAGTGCTGGACACAATCCAGCATCCACTTATGATAAAAACTCGCAGCAAAGTGAGAATAGAAGGAACATATTTCAACATAATAAAGTTCATATATGACAAACCCATAGCTAACATCATACTCAATAGGGAAAGGTTAAAAATGTTTTCCTTAATAGCAGGAACAAGACAAAGATGCACATTTTCACCACTCTTTTTCAACATTGTATTAGAAGTCTTAGCCACAGCAATCAGACAAGAAAGCTAAATAAAAGATAGCCAAATTGGAAAGGAAGAAGTAAAACTCTCATTATTTGCAAATTAAATGATATTATATATTAAAAAAAACTCTAAAGATTTCACCCCAAAAATTGTTAGAACTCATTAGTGAAGTAGTGGGATATGAAATTAATATTCAGAAGTCAGTGTCATTTTTATACACCAAGATTAACTTTCAGAAAGAGAAATTAAGAAAAAAATTCCATTTACAATTGCATCAGAGAATCAAATTAACCAAATAGGTTAAAGATCTGTTCTCAGAATATTATAAGTCATTGAATAAGGAAATTGAAGAAGGTACAAATGAATTGAAGCATATATGGTTCTCATTTGTAGGTAAAATTGACATTGTTAAAATGGCCATATTACCCCAAACAATCTATAGATTCATGCAATCCCTATTAAAATACCAATGGCATTTTTCAGAGAGCTATAACAAATAATCTTAAAATTTATATGGAACCATAAAAGACCCGGAATAGCCACAGCAGTCTTGAGAAAGAAGAACAAAGTTGGAGGTATCACACTACCTGGTATCAAACTATACTACAAGCCTACAGTAATCAAAACAGCATGGAACTGGCATTAAAAAAGATACATTGATCAATGGAACAGAATAGAGAGCCCAGAAGTAAATCTATGCCTATGTGCTCACTTAACATATAACAAAGGAAGGAAGAATATACAATGAGGTAAAGACAGTCTCTTAAATAAATGGTGTTAGGAAAATTAGACCTACACATGCAAAAAGAAAAAAGAAAGAAAAAAAGGAAGAAAGAAAGAAAGAAAGAAAGAAAGAAAGAAAGAAAGAAAGAAAGAAAGAA